>PVIU01020358.1:0-34120 GCA_004026605.1 Ondatra zibethicus
AGAAAGTCTAAAGGTGACAGTGTTCTTCTCAACTGAGAGCATAGATAAGGCCAGAGGAAGAAGGAAGCCCACTCGGAGGAAAACTGTACCTTTTAAGAATGCGTTCAAATATTTCTAAAACAAGCAAAGAAATACAAGCTCGGCTCAGCTGACACCCCCAGGAGAGCTGCTTACTGGATGGAGAATAAAAATTGGCTTGAGGTTGGAAGACACAGTTCTGATGGGGTCAGCCCTGCTAGGAGGAACATCGGGGGCAGAAGGCAGTCTGAATGGAGATTAGCAACATCAGAACAGCTCTTCCTAAACATGAAGGTCATAGGAGGGGCGGTCAGCAGAAAGCCCTGCACACTCTCCCACGTTCTCCCACAGGCAGCCTTACCTGTGGAGGGCCCAAGGGCCGCAGTGAAATCGAAAACTGATCAAAAACTATGAAGTGAAAATTTAAGGAATCTTGGAAAGTCATAGGAGCAGTGTGTGCGTGAAGGCCCCACTGTGCATTAAGCAGATGCCCTACTGTGCACTAAGCAGATGGCCTACTGTGTGCTAAACAGATGGCCTACTGTGTGCTTACCACTAAAGTCCACAGAGATATAGACAGATAATTCTGCTCAGGTCAGGGTTTGTTGGTTTAAATTTCTTTGTGTGTGTGTGTGAGGCTAGATGTGTCAGATCTCCTGGAGATGAGATGGAGTTACAGGTAATTGTGAGCCACCTGATCTGAGTGCTGGGAACTGAGCTCAGGTCCTCTGAAGAGAACCTCTCAACTGCTGAGCCATCTATCCAGCCCCAAATTTTGATATTTTGTCAATGATGGTCCTCCCTCCTCAAGTTATTGTAAGAAAATGAAAATCCCCATACTTGCATGAGACAGCAGTTTCTTGACACCCCTCGTACATCATCATGGGTATGTATTCACCAAGCAGAAAGCTTATAGTTGGCCCCATTCTCAAAAGCATACTAGAATTCCAGTCACGAGACCATGACGACCTGGACTTCAGAGTAAGTACCAACCCGGCACCAAGATGCTAGGAGATAAGAGTCCTGGCAAAGAAAGAAGCAGAGGACGGGTCCCTCCCAGCCAGAGAGAAGCTGCCGTGAACTCTGAAGAAGGAGACGAGACTGAAAAAGACATTAATCAAGGGACACTGTGTGACATCTGCAGAAACCTTGCAGCTCCAACTCTAGATGCAAAAGCATCCATGAGGTCCCTTTGACATGGGCAGCAGAGCACAGAGAAACAACTAGTGAAGGTCCCAGCCTTTGGCGGTCTCACCCAGCAGCCCGTTGTCCTTGCCCCTCGTGGCAGCCTGCCTTTGTTAAGAGCCGCCATGTTCACAGCGCCCCTTTCCAGACTGATCTCCGTCTCAGGGACAGCGAAGCTGCTCTCTTTTGGATCAGATGGGTAGCTGAGGCTAGCCTGGTAAAACATGAGTCTTTCAGTCCGATGTTTGCAGCTCAGACAGCTCAGATGCATTGTTTTGAACAGAGAGGGTTAGTACTAAGGGAGCCAAACTGGGTACTCCCGGGGAGAGTGGCAAAATGTGTCTGCCTTATTTCAATCAGCTGTGGGTCACCACCAGTATGTTTCTAGGACATCTTGTTATGTCTCATTCCCTACGAAGTTTGCCCACAAGCAGTGGTTTAAAGACACAGGAAAGAAAGGCCTCAAAAGGAGAAAGAGACAAGGCCAGCTCATGTACTTTCCATGTCACAATCCCCGCAGCCTGACATTCCGTTCCATTAACGAAGAAACAATATAATGTACAGTCCTGTCACCATGGCTATTAATAACTTGGGTGGCTTCCAGAACCACATGGGGACTGGGAAGTATTCCATCTTTAGCAACTGCATCAACGCTGAGACGCCTTTGCTCTGAGACGGTGCCTCCATGACTCTTGCCATGTGTGGAGGTTCTAATTCTCCAGGCCCACGGATACTCTGATTCACACTGATAAGGATGAGCCTAGGACTAGGGCTTCCTGGGAGACTTAGAAACCAGAGAACTCGAGTTCCCAAATACTCTATTAGTTTCCAAGCCTAGGTTAAAAAGCCAGTAGGGAAATGTACAGTGGAGTGGCTGGGGAAACTTTCATTCATGTAGAACTGTGATGTCTAGTGGGAACTTGTATTTAAATTTCTCAGCAGCCATCATGGTCAAGAGGTTAGCTTTACCATCTTTGACAAACTTTTGTTAATCTAAATAAGCAAATGCATAAGACAAAGAAAGAAGAAAGGAAGGAAGGAAAAAAGAAGAGGGAGGAAGAATGAAGGATGGTATGGAGGAAGAGAAAAGAAAGTAGGAGGCAGGGGGAGGAAGAGACAAAGGAAGGAAAATAGGGGAGGAAGGAAGAAAGAAAGGGAAAGGAAGGACGGCAGGGAGGGAGGAAGGGATGGATGAAGGAAAGAAGAAAAGGAAAAGGAAAGCATATTCCTTCCCCAGTATCCTCAGATCCTTGGAAGAATGGACTTGGATTGAAGCAAACAAAACTCCACGGAGCACAGTCTGCCTCTGTGCCCCTTCCTTCCCATTTCCTAAATCCTTGGTCTGTGTTTATGATTTCTCTTGTATGTCTTCTACAGCACACTGGCCATCTTTCTCAGCATCCCACCCTGCATTCTTTCGAAAGGACCCACCCAGTCTGGCAGCGTGAATCTCTGAGATTATTCATATTTCTAAGAAGGCCGTGTGTAATGTCTCTGCCTTTTATTTGGACTTTAGATGCCAGGCCACGAGGAGCACCCACAAAGAAAGGTTGGCTGGCACTACAGGACATCTCTCCTGACTCCTCCCCTGCTCCCTCTGCTCCTGCTTACAAGAAAGGAAGAAGCACCCAGCCTCTGTAGGATCATCTAACACCAGGAAGGCACAGGGATGCAGCCGTGAAGAGACTGGCTGTCCTGTCACAGGTGGTCGCACAGTGAGAAAGAGTAGGGTATTAGCAAAGTTCCCTTCACTTTGGAGGGTCCAAGGTTGTGATGGAAGTGGGAACTTGAAAACAAAATCTTTGAGGCTGTAGTTTGTTGGGGGGGACAGGCCTCCTCACCAGCACCCAAGTGGATGCAAGTGGCTTGTGGGGATGACGGCAGACGGTGAGGGAGCAGGCCGCCCATCATTTCCCAGCTGGGGAAGATTCCAGCAAGATTCCAGGGAAAAAAATTCTCCTACTCAAGAAATGTTCTCTTGTTTGGATCTAAATTCACCTTCAGTGGCCACCTGTCCCCTCTCTCTATCCTCACCATCCCTTCCCACTGTCCTCCCTTCACCCCTCCCTGTCTTCTCTTGTTTCTACTACAAACATAAGAGGTGTCGCCACCTGCTACACAGTCTCTAACTTCTGTTCTTCATAGCCTTAAGCACAAGACATGTCACCTTGAATCAGAGTCATCAGTCATTCTCCCTTTCCACCTGACAGTGATGTCATCTGCATGTGATGATGTCATCCACATGTGATGATGCCAGCCCACATGTGATGATGTCAGTCCACCTGACAGTGATGTGTGATGCTGTTTATTTACCTGGGATCTTCACTGTTCTTTTTAACATAAGGAACTAATGAACTCTCTGTGGGTTCCTGCTGCAGAGTGGTCCTCTGCAGAGTCGGCTTAGGTCTCCCACCATCTGTGCCGCTCTTATTCTTCTTTGACTTTGTTTAGAAATGAGCTGGGGACAACTCTCTCTAGGAGCTTTTCCAGTGCATTGAGCCAGCTTCCACAGCACATAAGGTTCTGCTCCTTGTGCCCTCAGAATGTTCACCTGTTGCTGCACTTTACCTGTTAGACTACAGTCTGGTCCTTTACTCTCTGTATGCTGGGGGTGCACAAAGTCGGATTATCCAGCTGTGATGGGGGAAGACATGAACACAAGCTATGGATGCCAGCTTCACTGCAGGAAAAAAATGCTGTTCTGTTGAGGGGTCAAGGTCTGGATTTCCTTTATTGACTGAATCAAATAACATACAGACATATACACACACACACACAGAGAGACAGAGAGAGAGAGAGAGAGAGAGAGAGAGAGAGAGAGAGAGAGAGAGAACTAGGATTACAGGCACAATTTGTGCACTTGACTGTTTTTAAATTTATTTTATTTTAAAATCTGTCTCTCTGGGTTTGTGCACCTGAGTGTAGGCACCCACAAAGGCTGGAAGAGAGAGTCAGAGTCCTTGGGTCTGGAGTTACAGGCAACTGTGAACCACTAGACTAGGTTCTGTGTCCTCTGCAGTAGCAGTGCACTCTCTGAATTGCGGAGCCATCTCTCCAGCCCCATGCACTTGGCTACAAGCTGAGGACCTCCCGATTGCATAGCAGACATTTTCCCAACTGCACCAACCCCCAGTCCCTTTAGGAAACAGTCTGGGGGCTTTGGAGAATGTAAACATGTCCCATCATTTTTCTCCAGGGGAATTGAAAGCAGATGTTTGTCTATGAACGCTTAAGTGGCTTTATTTGTAGTAGCCTCGGGTTGGAAGGAATCCAAGTGTCCATCAAGAGGCAACAGGACAAATGGCAGGAGAGGTCTGTGATGGAGAACGACTCAGCAACGATGGGCGAAGACTGACAGCAAACAGCCACACAATGCCTCTCAACATAACTATACGGTGGGAAGGAACATGAAGAATAAGCTGCCATTATTCCATTGACATACAATGCTAGAAAATGCAAATTAGCCAGTGACAGAAAGTGGGCCAGATACCAAAGGACATAGCAGGCACAGTCTGGAAGTGCTGTGGGCACAAGCAAACGTTGGCAGCTGCTGGGTGTTATTCTGGTGGCCTTGGTGGCTTCAGAAGCATATGCCCCTGTCTCAATCAACCTGTTCCACACTAGCACCTGCGGTCTGTTCCACGTGAATTGTGTGTGTATAAAGATACTGCAGAAAGAAAAACAATTACAGGACTTTGGGAGGGATGGTCACAGTGGATACATAGAAAGTAAGAGTGTCGAAGTCTTGTAGAGATATTCCTCTTTGTATGTTTGGGTCACTCTAATGCCGCAAGACTCATAACCTGCTCCTGTGTCCACAGGGACTGCCATAGGACACTGATAGATTAAACTCTTGGAGGGAGGCTCCTTAAGACCAGGATCATCTAAGGGAGTGAACCATTGTATCCAAGGGGGTGAAATGTGGCATCCTGCTAGGATTAAGTTCAGGAAGTAAACAACTCAATAGCTTCAGGAAGTCGATGAAACTGACCAGGTGAACTAGGCGCCTCCCTCCCCAAACTTACACAGTAAAGACTGTTAGGAGACAGCCTCAGATGAGCTGAGCCACCTGGAAGAGATGTCCTGAAATCTGTTGAGCTTTGCAGTGTGCTCCAGGTTTTTAACTTTTGTGATCTGTCACCCATGCTGGAATGAGCTTTGGGGATGCAGCTGTTTTGAGTAATTTCTGGCCCATAAATAACCCCTCCCCCAGACTCCATAAGTATCCACAGCTCATTAGCTCACCAGTTGAAGTTTTGTGGTACTCTTACTTTGGTCTGTCATTGGTTCCACATCAGGGGAGAGTAGATGTTTGTTTACACTGTTTGCATGGCACACAACAGACAAGTGCCACCTAATTCTCCTGACAGTTGGCCTAATAAACCATTGCCTAATCTCTGGGTAGTGTCCAAGGTCATGAGACAACACCTGGCAGAAAGGGAATTGTAGGAGAGAGGCCTGGACGCTGGCAGTGTAGGAAGAGGCAGAGTAACCGGCACTTAATGTCCACACATGTGACTAAGGATTTGTTCTCCGTCTGTGGCCTTAGGCGGCTGTGGGAATCTTTACACTGAAGCTGCAGGGGGACGTCAGAGCGGAGTCTGGAAGAAAGAGGCAGGTGGAGGGGGAAATGACCCCCAAAACCCGGGGTGTGTGGGTGTCACAGGATGGACCATCTTTAGGCTTTAGGACCAGGGTGTGTGGATGTCACAGGATGGACCATCTTTAGGCTTTCTGCTTCTGTCTCCATGATCGAGTCTCTTGGGTGAATTTGGTTAGGGAAGGCATGAAAAGTGGTCTTTGTCTTATGGTGTTTGGTTTTATCATCCTCTCTTTCTCTCATACACACACACACATACACACACATCTCACACACGTACACGAGACATGAGAGAGAGAGAGAGAGAGAGAGAGAGAGAGAGAGAGAGAGAGAGTCTTATCGAGACAAAATCTCACCCTATAGCCCGGGCTGACCTCAAACTCAAGGCAATCTCCCTGTAGCAGCCACCTGTGTGATCTTAGCATTGTAGTTACCTGGTTTAGGTGTGAGCCGCCACACCCAATGAACTTGTAGTTTTGTTTGTTTTTGTTTAGTTGTTTGTTTTTTATTGATTTTTACTGAGCTCTAAATTTTTCTCTGTTCCCCTCCCTGCCTCTCCCCTCCCCTTCAACCTTCTCCCAAGGTCCTCATGCTCCCAATTTACTCAGGAGATCTTGTCTATTTCTACTTCCCATGTAGATTAGATCTATGTATGTCTCTCTTAGTGTCCTCATTGTTGTCTAAGTCCTCTGGGATTGTGATTTGTGGGCTGGTTTTCTTTGCTTTATGTTTAAAAACCACTTATGAGTGAGTACTGTCTTTCTGGGTCTGGATTAACTCACTTAAAACGATGTTTTCTAGCTCCATCCATTTGTATTTTTAACAGGTACCCTAGCAATATGCTTCATCTAAAATAAGCACTCTATGAAAAATGTTAAAATAATAGAATATTGTTTAATAAACAAAGATACCATTTCACATGCCACCCCGTCACTTGTCACTGCCCTGCTAACCTTTGACTCTACTGATCTTCTCATCACCCACAAACCCAGATCTCCCCAAGTTTAACATCCTGAGCACGCCAGGATCCAGGCACAGCAGAGCCTGGTGTGTGTGAGGTAATGCCTCCAGTCCTGTAAGACCAGACTGTGCCCTCTCTTCAGGGTTCTGATTTCAAAGCTCAAAGCCCAGCGGACAGTTTTTTCTGTGTGATTAGCTAAGGACTCTGCTTTAGACATCAGCCTCCTTTCCCACAGCTGTCTAAGCAGACATCAGCCTGGCATGCATGTCTATGGAGCCTCTGGGATGTAGTCAAGGTAAGATTGGGAGTTTCACAGATCAATACTGCAGAGCTCCTTAGCAGGCAACTCTGAAATACAATATACAAATCTGAATGGTTGATTTGAGAGAACTAACTGGTTTCTTGCAAGTTTCTTGGATTAATCCAGGCATTGTTTTTCAAGTAAAATTCCTTAATAGTTCACAAGGGCATGAACTAATCGGAATCTCTCAAGCACAGTCTACAAACACTCTTTAATGGAGCAGAGAGGCACAAGTCAGCAAGGTCTAAAAGATGTTCAGAAAGATTCTGGAAACACCCAAAAATGGGAATGCCCTATCTTTTTTTTTTTTTCTTCCATGTATCATGCTGAAGATAAAGCTGGGAATCCAATTGAAAAGAATCACAGTCTCAAGCAGGACTAAAAGAAGGATCTGTATCAGAACCACTGTGGGGCTGGCTTTGCATGGGCCTCTTCTCGATGATGGCTTTCGTGGGCCCATTCTCTTCATGTTGAGTCCCCTAAAGGATATTTTTAAAAGAAGTTTTCCATGCCATGGAAGAACATTTTCCCAACATGCCAGTTACATCAGCTCTAGGAGTCTTCTTCAACCCGATTGTTTCAAGGAGGCAAAGAACACAGAACTCAGCTGGCAAAGGGAACCACTCTGGGCGCTTTCTATGGAAGGACGTGTGGGTACAGCAGGAAAAGATGCAGAGAAACGTGTGTGCACTGAGCGTGCCCAAGCGATCAAGCAAGAGAGACAATTGAAACACAGATCAAAAGCCTCTAGCCCCCACTTTATTTCTAATTACCAACGTGTATTTTACATGGAAAATTACAAAAATCCAAATACTTTTTCCTCAGCATTAAAAATGCTGACTTCCCATCTTACAGCGTTTCAAGTGTGAACAAAGGCTACAATGAGCTGTTCCAACCCAGTTAAAGCTCCAGGTTTTCTTTGTTCCTGTGTAGACTCCCTGACAGGATACTACAAGTGCTAAAAAAGGATAAAACGTGCATTTACATCAAAACTACGGCTGCTTAATTTCTTTAAAATAACTCTTGCCTTGCTGTGTTTAAAGTAGGACTTAAAAGATAAGTGAATAGACCAGAGAGCCCGCAAAACTGTAGTTCCCATGAGGCTTTGTGCTTGTCAATTTGTAGATTTATGTGTGCTTCACTCTTTGCTGTTGGTTATGTGTCTGGGAGTTGGGAAGAAGTGACATTTGTCTCCTGGGGACTGTGGACCGGATGTTGAACCATATTTGGACATGCTAAGGCAAACAGAGAAAAGTGGGAGTCCTTTCCAGCATTTTGGTTTTCCAGGTCAGATACCAAAACAAAATCTATGGGGTTGCATCAAGGAACATAGTCGAGATTTTTGGATTAAGGGAGAGAATGCATGTGGCATTGCTCACTATGGGGCTGGGCCATGAGCTAGAATAAGGGAAGCTATCATCACCTTTGGCAAATCCATGTTACGTAAGGCCCATGCTTGCTGTAAATAGAGTATCAACACAATAGAAACTCCAGCAGCCCAAGGCCTTGTATGGGGTTAGCCTGGCCTGGCCTGGCTGTTTCCACACAGGAAGGAATCCTGGTCTATCATGAAACTAAACATCCAGGTTGGCACATATCCTCACAGCAGGACATGTGAGCGCCAATGGTTGAAAATACTCAGACAGCCAAAGCGAGTTGTGTAATCAGACTCTGTGGAATGTGTGAGGCGTGCAGCACCTGACTGGGCTTGCGGAGGTCCATTTAAAGTCATCCTTCAAAGAAACTCTGCTTGCATCACTGCCCCAAAAGGAGAGTATTGTCTTTCCAAATTAAATGACTCTTAGGCCACTTTCTCAGCAGCAAGATCCTGACCACAGACTGTGTGACCATTCACAAGGGCTAAGTAAGAGCATGTAGCAGGAGTCAGAAATCCTAAACTCTACACAGGTCAAACCACTTCCCAGACAGATGGGACAAGTACCTTCATCTGGGCCAAACTTTCATGTTCTTTGGAAAATACAATAGTCAGAGTTGTCATAAGGGGAATCCTGCATATGGCCATGTTTGGAGAAGCTGAATGCTCGCAGACATAATAATTAAAGCAGCGACTGAAGCATGTTTATTACTATCAAATCAGAGTGTCTGGAGAAATGCTTAAAGACACAGGAAAGAATGAGGCTGTTTTGAGTTCATTCCGTAAACTATGAGGAAGGGTAAGCCAGGGGAACCGTCTGAGCCGAGTTCTGAATACCGGAGGCTAATTCGTAATGAACGGAGATGGATTCAGCTTGTGGGTCTGGAAGGGAGAGCTGCCCACAGCACCACCTCACTGCCAGAGATAACGGGCCTCATCTGCCACATGACCTGCTGCAGAAATGTGGCTTATAATTGGAATGAGTGTTTCTGTTATATTTTGTTAAGAATGTATGTTTGTATAGATCCTTGTGGTCCCCCCCCTTGGTTTATCATGTAATGTAACAGCAGTTAAGAAAATATCAGTAGTTATCACATATAAATTTTGAGATATAAAAAGAAAGTTCCTCAAGGACCATGGTCACCTATTCTAAAATGTATGATGTATTTGTATGAGGGATTAGCGACATCATGTAATTAAGACCTGGTCATTGTTTTCATTTGGAAGTTAAGCGTGACCCCAGGAGATGTGACTGTGGGTCAAGTTGACGTGGAATGGACTTGTGATGGCTATTCTTGGTTGTCCACTGGCTACAACTGGACTTAACTAAAACCCAACTGTCTGGGCACACCTATGGGGGATTTTTTTTTTCTTAATTAAATTATTTGAAATGGAAAGACCTACTTTCAATTCAGGTCTTTTGGGTTGGGAAGATCCATGTTTAATCTGGGACACACCTTCTGGTGCCAACCAACATGAAGACCATGGAAGAAGGGGCTCTCAACTTTGGCCTGTCTGCTCTTTGTCTGGCTCTCACTGACAAACTGCCAAGTCCATCCCTTAACTGGCATTGGCACCTACTTCTCTGAGATTCCGGCCTGATGGGCTGACCAACACCTGTACTCTTGGAGCTTCCATGGGTAGACAGCCATGGCTGGACTAGCCTGTAATCGGTTTGCTAGCCTGAGTTTTCTCAATAAATCGCCTCTCCTCTCTCTAGATATACCCCTCACAAAAGACCTTTTCAGACATCTGAGTAGCACTGTGAGGAAAAATGAGTACAGGTACATGGCAGAGCAGTAGAATGTTCTTGCCTGTAAGATGCTAGTTGTAGTTTATTCTTTCTGTGCAGAGCTGTGGGCTTGGTGAGAGAGACTTGAAGATTGACAGGCTTAGCTGCTGTGGACATTTTCCTTCTATCTTAAATTGTGATACTTAACTCAACTTAATCCTAACCCCACACTGCCATATCCCTCTACCAATATCCTCCACCATATCCCTTCTCCCAAGCACAAGGAACTTGGAAATATTAGAATAACGTGTATGTTTAACTTGGCCTGAGGAATGTTGCGTAGAGGCTTCTGTTAGGGGAGTGTGCAAGCGCAGTATTGGTTAGTGGCTCAAGCTTTTCCTGAGACTTCGATGTTGCACTGTGGGTGTGCTGAGTAAATATCACGTGAGAAATCACATCCACATTCCTGTGGTGCAGGCCCAGAGTTCTTAGAATGGAAGAATGAAGAAGCATTTGAAGGCCCAGTGAGATAACTAAGAACACATTGTCCTGAGTTTGGTTCAAACCTAGCAATTCTTCTGAATTCACACCTCATATTCCATTTTCATGGATGTGTACTTCTTATCTCTGTCTCTGTTAAGAACAGAAATGATGACTACCTGTGGGAAGCTTCTCCAGAGAGACCTGGCAGATGGGCTCTCATGGGAATCACATGACAGGCTGTCTGAAGGCTAGGGCATTACAGAGCTGGTAGTGTGGCTCCATCGAGGGCTGTGAACACATTTCTTCAGGACACACAACATAGTTTCTTCAAAAATAACATACAAGGGTCAAAAGAGTCAGTGCCTCCACTTTTTGTTATGTTTGCTTCACTGCACTAAAACACCATGGCCAAGGTTCCTTATACAAGAAAGCGTTTCCTTTGACTTACTGAGACTGACATGGACTTTTGAAACCTCAAAGCCCACCCCTAGTGACACACCTCCTCCAACAAGGCCACACCTCCTAGAACTTCCCAAACAGTTCCACCAACTGGGGACCAAAGTATTCAAATATTTGAACCGATGGCAGCCATTCACATTCAAAACACTGTACCTAAGGACTAGACATATCTATGTATATGTGGACCATATGGGAAGTCCCGACTCAGACAAATTTTAATAAAGGAGGGGATCAAAAACTTGAACCCTAACTGGATATTTGCTTGTGGAAAAATTTCTTCCTATATTAAGTGTGATAATGGCCTTGAGATCTCATTTTCAAAGAGACCTAAAAGTCTAAGAGCTCAGATGTATATGTCAAAATATCTACAAGATCAATGATACAATGTTCAAAATTTGCTTCAAAATATTGAGGTATAGTGATATTTCATTTGTAGTTTAATAAATAAAACTTGTCTGAGGTCAGTGCAAAACAGCCACACTGGTCAGCCCTACAGACCAGGCAGTTGTGAGACACACCTTTAATCCCAGTAGCCACACTAGTTTGCTATATAAAGTGGGCAGTAGTGGTGCACGCCTTTAATCCCAGTCCTAGAGAGGGATATAAAACAGGAAGAGTCAGCTCTCAGTCTCAGTCTCACTCTGAGATTCCTGGAGGCAGGACCGCCATTTTGGACTGAAGTAGAGGTAAGAGCCAGTGGCTGGCTGTTTTGCTTTTCTGAGCTTCAGGTTGAACCCCAATTTCTGTCTCTGGGCTTTTATTAAAAAATTGGGGGTGGGGTGGGGTCAGACTTGGCCCTACTCTAGAAGCCTAGATCACTGCACCTGTGTGAAAGCATGTGTTTTCCTGTGCCCATCGCTTGATCTTTTGCTTTATAAAAATGCAAACCCTATTCCTGGTTCTTAAGGCCTTGCACACAAAGATATGTCTTGAATGCTCTGAAGCCCTCTATGCACACCATCGCAGAGGGAGAAGACGAGGCTGATGGGAACTCTGCCAAATTTGTATGATTGCTTTGGAAGCCTGCTACCCTTTTTGGATACTTTCTTGTGGCCAACAGTTTTAGCAGGGCTTTTGGTGTTTCTACTTAATTAGTCCTCAAACATACCCATGAAGCAGTGTGACTTCTGAAAGATAAGAAAGTTGAGACACTGAAAGGTTAATTAAATTGCCCTAAATGACACAAATGGAGCCTCTAGCAGGAGACAGAGAAGAGCCTGAGCCAGCAGCCTGAACCCTGAAACACCACAGTCTACTGAAGGTGTACTGGATGCATTCTTAGCTGTTGGCATTTAATATCAACCAGTATTGTTGACTCATATTTATTTGAAGCCTTGATAAGCTAGATAAGGAAGCAATCAAGTCACTATTAAGACATTTGAGCACACAAATCAGGACAGCTAGGTCCCTCAGGCTGAATCATTAACTAAATGCATATTAAGGGACATCAGGGACTGAATGGGAGGAACTAAAGTAGAGGTTAAGAAGGCAAAAGCAAAATGTCAGGGTCATCTGACTGCCACCAAGCACTCATTGTCCCCACATATGTAAAGAGGGATCACAAGACTATATAACCATTATGCTACTGCTCAAGCACTGCCCTTGAAGCAAGGTTCCAAAGTCAACCCCAAGAATTCACCAAGATGTGTTGTTACTAGAAACTTTAGGCAGCCCCATGTTGGGTGCTACATGGTACTGTGAAGACCAAGGTCCCTGTCCTGAGGTCTTAGTCTCATTATTAAAAGAATTTCTCAAATAGACCCCAAAAGATGCTAGAGGACAGTTTTATTAGACTTTAAGAGAAAACAATGGTGCAAGTAAGTTCTAAATCTCAGCAACAACATGGAAGAGGGATAGAGGGAAGTGAGAAGCCACGCCTTTTGAGTCAGGCTGGTATCCTTGGCAATGGAGGTTTAGCAGCCACATGGAGACAAGTAGCTATATGGTGACAACGGGGATGACTTCCGAGAAAGCACGGTGACCCAAAGGTTCAGAGAAAACAGCCTTAGACTTTATCCAGAATCAGGGAGGGAGGGCGGGAGGGCGGGAGGGAGGGAGGGACGGAGGGAGGGGAAAGTGAAAGTTGTGCTTTTCTAAGCTAGCACTCAGAAAAGTGGGCAGACTTAACTGAGCCTGTGGCTGCAGCCCACAGGCAACTGCACGAAGGAGGGTTTTAGGGAAGGAAAAGTGTATTGTCTCAGTAAAGGGATAATTATTCCTCCCATTGGTTGCAGGGATTCCACCAGAGAAAATCACTCAGACAAAGTCTATGAGCCAACAGAAAGTCTTCAGTACAGCCCTCTGGAGACTACACCTGGGTATCTGGAACCCAAGTGCAGTCCTGAGACTTTCTCTGAGTGTCCATATTTAAACAACAAAATGACATTCTGGCTGGAAAATCCCCAAGGTTCCCTTCCTGCAGCTGCAAACTAAGCATATAGTTACAAAAACCAAAATATAGGATTATCAAAAATAGCAAGGTCAAGCTGACTTTTGCAGAGAGCTTATATCCTTGGGTTGTTTTTCTTCCCAGAATTGTTTTTTTCTTAAGAATAACATACACATACTTTTGAGGCATCAAAATAGTCATCATAGTCAACTTACAGCTCATGTCATACCATGTCTGTAACAAGGTTTTAGGTGAATCAGCCTTCCTAAATGGAAGTCTTGGCCAAGTGATTGACAGGAGGAGACAATGGTATTTAATGTTCCAATCTTTTGAGGATATCGGAGGATCATGTCTCCACCCAGGGCTAGGAGTATTCCATTATGGAGTATCCCATCCTCAGTGGTCTCTAAGGGTCGTGCAACATTCTCTTCTCCAGAGCAGTGCCCTAAAATCACTTAGGAGATAGCTGAAATTGGGGACGAATATAATTCATTTTTACTATGAGAAGCCAGAGATCTAGGCCCAAAGCCAGAGATCTAGGTCCAAAGCTGTATGCAGAGTGCATTAGTGTCTCGACTGGAGTCAGTCACACTTCATGTGGATCTTGTAGGCAGGGGAGCTCAATTAGGAGAAAAGATGAGAAGGAATTAGGACCCAGAGCTGTCCTCTGCATTCCTGCCCTTCAGCTAGGACATTTCTGGAACCCAAACTTTTAGGGTCCTTGGGGAAGCTTGCCCATCCACCTTCTATCTTCAGTCCTCATCCCAATCGTTCTGCCAACCAAGACTTCAGGAACAGCCACACCTGTGTCTTAGACTGTGCAGATTGGTTGCCTGGTTAGAACTTTCTGGTTATGGAGTCCTAAAAGGTTGTAGATCAAAACCCAAATTATCCTGAGCTGTCTTTAGCCTTTTAATAGCTGTATGCCACCTACTTTCTGAATCTATCACAAGACTATATTAACTTAGCAGGTATGCTGGCTAGTTTCATGTCGACTTGACACAAGTTAAAGCCCTCTGAAAGGAGAGAACCTCAATTAAGAAAATGTCTCCATAAGATCAGCCTGTAGGCAGGTCTGTAGGATATTTTCAAAGGCCCAGCCCATGGTGGGTGGTGCCATCCCTAGGTCCTGGGTTCTATAAGAAAGCAACTGAGCAAGCCATGAGAAGCAAGTCAGTAAGTAGCACCCCTCCATGGCCTCTGCATCAGTTCCTGCCTCCACGTTCCTGCCCTGTTTGAGTTCCTGTCCTGACTTCCTTCAATGATGAATACTGATATGGAAGTGTAAGCCAAATAAGCCCTTTCCTCCCCAAGTTGCTTTTGGTCATGACATTTCATCACAACAATAGAAACACTTAGACAGCAACAAGCAACCCCATTGGTCTTGACCAATGCTGGCTGAGAATGTCATCAGAGAGTATCTGAGGCCAAAAGCAGAGATTTTTCTGCTTTGCTGCAATCTGCCTGCCTGATGTCCTCACCAGTGTTTTTGATAAAAAGCCTTGGTTTATGACGTTTTTGGTTCTATGACTATGAAAGTTCTTGTTCTCGCTTCTACAGCAGGAAATTCCATTCTGGGCAATCTGACTTGGTGTTTCTAGGTCCCAGAGGCTCGGTATTAATCATCTCTTCTTGTCTTTAGAATAAGATTTATGTTTTATGCTGTCTTAATCACTTTTCTGTTGCTGTAAAGAGACACCATGACCAAGACAACTCTTATAAAACAAAGCATTTAATTGGTGGCTTAACAGTTCCAGAGGCTTAGTCCATTATCACTATTGCAGGCAACATAGTGGTATGCATGACACTGGAACAGTAGCTAAGAGCTACGTCCTGATCCAAAGGCAGAGAGATACTTTTGAAACCTAAAAGCCAACCCTCAATGACAAACTCCCTTCAACTAGTCCACACCTCCTAATCCTTCTAATCATTTCAATGAGTTCTACTCCCTGGTGACTAAGCATAAAAATATATGAGTCTATGGGGACTATTCTTATTCAAACCATGTACTGATAATAAAATAACATTCCAAAGAGCATTGTGGGTCCTGGGGAGATGACTCAGCAGTTCTGAGTGCTTACTGATTTTGCAGAGGACCATCCTGGTCCTGGTCCCAGCACCCATGTCTGGTGGCTCACAACCACCTGTAATTCCAGTTTCAGGAACTCATGTGCAGCTTGCATGCACATGTAACACACACACTCACACACACACACACACACACAAAGAGAGCTAGAGACAGAGAAAGACAGAGACCGAGAATGGTAGATAAGAAAACTGCTCCTACCAAACTGTTACTTTCGGGGGTTCAGATACTCTAAATTGCTATCCTGGGCATCTACTGATCTGAGCCCCGACCCCCACTCCACCTTCAGGAGGCTGGAAACAGTATATTTCTTTCTAATAGTAATTATTCAGGAAATAATCACGCACATCCTAGACTCCTCTCTCTCGTCCAGAGTTTTCTTTAGCTGTTAAGACTCTTCTCATTTGCCATTTACTTATTTTGATATCAACCTCTCTCCCTGTCTCCGAGTCTAATTAGCCTCTGGGAAATCTACTCATACAATCTGCCTTCCGATCTGCTTTCTGTTGCCGGTGCTGCTGGACGGACGCAGCTTGGTCCCCAGGGGGAAGGCGGAAGGTGTTTTTCAATCCTCAGTGAAATTGGTGCAGGGCTGTCCTCTAAGATAAAGTAACTCGAAGCAGAGCTGCTGAGCAGGATGTGCTGTGTTCGATAATAGCCTGAGAGAGATTATTCACTGGTAATGGATAGACAGGTGCCCATGCCACGCTGCTGCCTGACAGGGAGGCTGGAGGATGTGGCTTCCCTCTCTCTACAGAGAGCCCTTTACCCAAAGAGGCCACCTGTAAATCTCAGTATCAAGCTGTAAGTTTGCATTCTGTTTCCCCTCCAGGAACTCTTTAACCAAAAGGGCACATGGTGCCTCTGTGCTTAGCGCAGCAGCGAGTGGGGTCAGGGTGGCCTGTCCTGAACACAGAGGCCATGCTGTTGCTATCTCTTCCAACAGCTTCAGTCGCAGTGGCCCAGCTGGGGCAGGCTTGAACCTGGGTGTCTGCTTGGGAGAAGGCCCATAGGAAGCCACCACCAGGCACGGAAGCCATGTCTAGTTGAGTCCTTATCAAGATGATGCCCAGGCCTCCAATCAGGGTAGCTAACTGGTGGGGGAGGTACAAAAGCAAAGGCTATTCAATCCAGTGACTCCCCTTTGCCTTATTGAACCTTATTTGAAGACAAATTATGAAAAAGTTGTTGTTGATTTTGCCTTAATTATGGCGAAGAAACAGGCCCTACTAAGAGTTCTTTATCTCACGAAAGGACTGCTCTACAAGAGAGCCGGTCCGACATCCTTGGGATATACACAAATGGCTTTCGCATCCCTTCTTCCCAGTATCTGACAACTTCCACAGAGCCAGGGCTCTCTCTGTGGCAGACAGGTGCTGTGGTTGAAGCATCAGCGGGCCCTGATAAGTTAATACTCAAGCACTTTTATCAGCTCCCAGGAATCCAACTAGCCATAGACATATCGACCAATTCTCTTGGCCTTCAAAGTCTGAGTTCTGTGACTCCATCTAGACACCATGGCACAGAGGGGACTCCTGGATGACTGTCTCTCTTACACCAGACTGACCCCAAGCACCGCCAGCAAGGTAACAGCACTCCGGCTAGGTTGCTCTAGCTATGCACAGTCGCTGATGAGAAACTGAACGTCTGGCTTCAGCATTCCCCAGTCTGTAATGGTACAGGCTGGCCTCGGAGAAATGTAAGTTCCCGGGGCATCTTCCATGTGAAATAGCCTCAAGGGTTCTTATTCCTGCTTTTCTTTTAAATGTCAGAAAAGCAGAGTTTGGAATAGAATTTAAACCTCGAGGCTTGCTCAAGAGTTTGAAATAGTAAACAAATTAAAATACTGTAGAACGGTTTTCAGCAATCCTGTACTTCTCGTGTTCCCATGGGAACAGGGGTCAGCTATGCTCAAAGTCAGCCTGTGGGGACAGGAGGAAGATAAGCCACCTCAGCTGAAGCGAACCTTTGAAGAAAGCCTGTGTGTTCCCTCATCAATAGGAACCCGAGGACCTACCCTGAGAGCAAGCCTCCTCTCCTCCACTCTACTTCGGAGAAGTGACAGACGGGTACAGTTTAAGTTAATGTCTGTGCAGCTACATTGTTGGAAATGATCAGCTGATTTACCCAGGGGTGCAGCTGGCTGGAGTTTCTTCTACCTGCCAATGACAGACAGCCCTGGAAGCCTTTAAGCGGTGTTAACAGCCATGCTGGTCGTGGTTGACACACGTGGGATGCAGTTTACCTGCCAGGGTGCGCACGATCTGTCACGTTTTTGGCTAAGGGGAGAGGACTTCTTAGTAAACAGTTTGGATAGTTTTCAGAGCTGTCTGTTGTGTCTCCTGAAGGCTATAAATGCGGTGCTTACATAGGTTACCCCACATAAAGAATGCCTGTTTCTTTGACCAGTAACTGAAATATGTTTATAATAAAAATAACAATAATAATTATAAATAAAATCATTCCTTGCTTTGGATTGAGATTAATACTGCCGAAAATAGAGAATTGCCTTATTTCTATATTATTTTCATTTCTAGAGGAGACAGAGCAATGTTCTTGTTTCCTCCAATCCTTGCCCCGTGAGGAGGCTGATAGAGTCAACTCTGCCTTCCTACCATAACCTCCACTCCCACCCTTAGCAAGCGGCACCCTGGCACCACACTGGGATCCGGAATCCCAAGAATGTGTTTGCGTTTATCCCCAAACTCTCCTTTACCCAGGGGTCCACCCTGGGATTCCATTCTGGTGACTTTGGAACGCCTAATCACTCATTAGTCCGTTCCCACAGTCAGCGTGCAGACTTGTTTACTGTTAAGAGAGAGGGCGGGGAGTGGAGCCTGGGAGTCTGTGTCAGTTGAGTGTCATGAATAAGCTCACATCTGCAGTGACCACAGCATTCCTGAGCATTTCAGCTCTGGAGAATGAAAAACTCCGTCTTCTTTCTTCACCTATGGCCCTCCAAAGGCACTCTGGGAAATTTGCCTGCAGAGCATCCAATAACAGCACTTGGTACTGGCTGGTCCTTGGCTGGCGTTCATAAATGATGAACTAGATTTGTACAGACTGCACATGTGTGTTTCCTGTCAGAGGCCTAGTTCTGGTCACAGCCCTGTACTTTGGCCACTCCAGTTCTTCAGATGTCCCCGGAAGAGACGTGGATGGAAGAGAGAGGGATGGGCCTTCTCACATCACAACTATCTAACACAGCAGATAAAGGCTCAAACACATACACAGAAATGCTGGACTGGGGTGGAGAGTTGGGGGGATGGCATCTGCAGTCACCACAGTGCGCCGTGGATCCCCAAAACTTCCACATCCGTACTTCACTACGGAGAACCATCGGCCGGCAGGCAGTGTACTTATTTGGTCCTTCCTTGAAACACCCGGGCAATAGTGATAGTCTAGGGATTGTGTAAATGGCATTGTTTTCTTGGAGGCTGGAGCGTGCACGGTGCTGGCAAGCCATTCAGCAGAGTATAATCTAAACAAACACGCCAACACCTTTCCCCAACCCTCCTTAACCTCCAGGACTCAAGGACCAAACAGGCGTTCACGGTGTTGCAGTAAGGTCTCGCGGTACTTACAAATTCGAACCCAAAAGGGTGGGCAGCGGCGTTATCTAGGGAACAGGATAGGAGGGCAGGGTTTAGGAACTGGGAGTTTTAATCTGGCTAGGATGCTAATGTTCTGGTGACCTCAGCCAAGTTCTGTAAATTGTTACTCTCTGCAAAGTGGAGATAATGGACAGCCCTGCCCATCCCGCAGGAGACTAATTAGAGAGCTCATTTGAGATTCAAAGTGCTCCGCGGCCCACAAGGAAAGTGTTGGGGAGAACAAAGGAGAAGCTCGCGAAGCTCGGCTCCTGCAGTCTGGGGACCACAGCAAAGACTCTCCCAGGAATTCCTCTGTCGGAGAACCAGTGTTTGTTAATTAACTGGTATTAGGAAGTCATTGCGGCTACCCGGGGTTAATGGAAAGACTGAACTTGCTGAGATGGGTCTACAGAGGTGTAAATTGAGGACTCTTTTGTTGAAGGAAAAGCAAAGGTCCCTAAGCTAAACATCAGATTGCCTGGAGCTAAAGGCCTGGTCTTTTCAAAAGTCTTCTAGAAATCCGGAGCAGGTTGCTCGTAGCATAGACGCGTTTCTTTTCAGTGTGATTAAAAAAAAAAAAGAAAAGAAAAGAAATATTTTATTTTTTACTGTATCTGAAACAAAATTATTTTTAAGAAATAAAGTAAACAAATTAATTAAGATGCCTTCAGTAATTGTCTTTTTGGAGCGGTCCCTACATGCAGGGTTTAGCATGGGAGCCCATACACACACAGTTAAACACACACACCCCACCACCACCAAGTCAGTTGTCTAGCAGAAGCCAGTATGATATTCAGGGACCCTTCCAGCAGAGCCTGCAGACCACCAAAGATGTGAACGTGAGCTTCCCAGAGTGGAAGGAAGCGGACCCCAGAGTTCCCGAAGCATGGCTTTGTCGTGCAGGAGGCGGCCAGTGAACACAGAGCAGATGGGGAGTTGTGAGGGTCAGTGAGATACTCGTCTTTTCATTAAAGCTGCTGTTGGCTGGCACAGTCTGCAGAAGCTACAGAGAAAGGGATGTAGCCAAAGATCCCAGGGCCACGCTCCCCGAGCCATGTGCCTCCTCTCTCCCTGGTAGGAGCCCAGATGTGTACATAAGCAGGTGTATGAAGTCCAGATGTTTCCAGCCAGCTCAAGCATTCAGTTTGGATATCTCTCTACAAAGGATAAAACACCCACTACAATGGGGTTAAGAATATGCCACCCCAAAACATGGCTTCTATCAACCTGAAGAAGTCAAGAGACAGGAAGGATGCTTGGGCCTCCTGTAATGCTCTTCCCGGAAGCAGAGGACAGAATTAAAACCTGAGGGAGGCTCAGGAGGCTCTAAGAGCTAGATTGCTGTTTTCTATGCTTTCTCAGTCTTGGATTCTGGGGCCTGGGCTGTTGATGGAGGTTGGTAGGATGGTTAGTGTTAGCTAACCAAGAACTGTTCACGTTCCAGAACCAGGTGCTCCACCACCCCGCACCCACCCTGCAATCATCGCTACAGGCCTATGTGACGCTCCATCACTAATGTTAGCTCCAGCAGCTGACGTCATCACCAGTTAGTCAGGTGTGGCGCCATTTCCACTGTCCCCACAGTGGCGTATTTCCCTGTGTGACAGGCGCTCCCCTTAGAGTATCCATCTCATCACAGTTCTCTTGCTCCTATCTTGCTTCTTTGCTTGGTCTACGTCTGTCTGTGTCTGTCTGTCTGCCTCTCTAGTGACCCCACTCCAAGACTGCCTTTAGCTCCTTCACTCTCCTCCCCCAAACAATAACTTCCTTACATTATATCTGTTGCATGGAGCATGCTCTCGTGGATGCCTACCCTGGCCCAGCCTGCCAGAGGTGCCCCCACCCCATGCTCCATATGCCCTATTAAATCTGTGCCAAACCTTGCTCTCCCTCCCTCCCTCTCTTTCTCCCTCTCTCTCTCTCCTTCCCACTTTTCTTCCCTCTCTCCCCTCTCTTTTTTCTCTCTCCTTCCTTTCCTCCCTTCCCCTCTCTTCTCCCTCCCTCCCTCTCTTTTTCTCTCTCTCCCTCTCTCCCTCCCTCTCCTTCCCTCTCTTCCCCTCTCTCTTCCTCTCTCTATCTCCCTCCTTCCCTCCCCCTCTCTCCTTCCCTCTCTCTCTCTTCTCCTTCCCTCCCTCTCTCTCCCTCCCTCTCTTTTTATCTTTCCCTCCCTCCTTACTTCCCCCTCTCTCTTTTTTCCTCTCTTCCTCCCTCTCTCTCCTTCCCTCTCTCGCCCTTTCTCCCCTCCCTCCCTATATCCCCCTCCCTTCCTCCTTCTCTCTCCCCCCTCGGATCCTCTCTCCTCGCCACAGTCAGGGCACTGGTCTCCTTTCTCCCTGATACACAGGCCTCTTCTCGCCAATATGGCAGTTTGATGTTCTCAACTGGATCCCATCTGACAGTACAGAGGATAAATCCTTCTCAGAAAGTCTTTGCTTGTTTCTCCGTGACCCGCAGAGCTCCCTCAGGATGTGGACTTTCACACCGATGACTGGGCTCAGCTGTGCTGGCTCACTGTCCCCTGGTCATCTTTTCTGAAGGCCCTGCCCATATCTGTAAAAGTTCTAGACTCACAGGCAGATGCAGCCCATTTTCTGGGACCCACTTCTCCTGTGCGCTTCTGTCTTTTCCTCTTAAGCTCCCTCCATGTGTAATCCTGAAATAAAATGCCTTTCTACCCCTCCCCCCATAGTAGAATTCCATTTTCCAAGTTCGCAAAACAAGGGAGCCAGAAGCCAATGGCTTGGGATGGTTCTGGTAGCCTCACTTTCATCTAGCATCGTAGCTATGGAACACTCCAAGCTGGGAGGCCTCCATTGAACACAGGATTTCACACACACGCACGCACACACACGCACGCACACATGCACACACACACACAGACACACGTCAGCACACTGGACCATCCCTGTCTAGCTCTTGACCATAAATTATTACCGTGATGCAGGCTATGAACCCTGCTGTGTATAACTGTGGAAGCACAGCACAGAGAGGCCTGTAGCTCACCTTGGGACTTGCCATGGACCACAGCGCTCCAGCTGCTCGTCCACAGCCACAGTTCGAGCCCTAGAGTGAGCTAGGTGAGCTGATAGGGGCCCCTGGCAGACACTCAGCACTTCCTTGTCAGTGATAAAATCTATTTTGAAAATTCCAACTGTGCTAGTTAATTTCCTGTCAGGGTGACTGAACACATGAAAGAAATGATTCAAAAGAGGACAGATTTGTTTTATTTTGTCTTACTCTGTCAGAGGTGGCAGTCTGGGGGTCTCTGACTACTATTGTAGGCCTGAGACAAGGCAGGACATCATGGAGATGGAAGACAAGGCAGAGGAAGCTGTCATGAGGTCAGGGACAGGAAGGAGCCAGAACTCACTGACAAACTGAAGCAGAAATCACAGGAGAATGTGGTTTTCTGGTTACCTGCTTTGGGATGGTGCCTCCCACAGTAGGCTTGGCCTTCCCACATCAAACATCAATCAAAACAATTCCTCACAGATATGGCTACAGACCAATCCTATAGAGGCAGCTCTTCAACTGAGTTTTCCTTTCCCCAGATGACTCTGGGTTGTGTCAAATTGGTGATAAAAACTAACCAGTACACCCAGTTTCCTTGGCAATAGCCTTTCAAATGCTGTTATGCCTGAGACGCAGTGACTACAATAGACACCAACAAGGATCATTATCCAATATCGCCAAGGCTCTGAGCCATGGGAGTGGGAGGACAGTGAGTTAGATGAGCAGGAAACGTGTAGTTATAACCAAGACTGTCCCAGAACTTCTGAGCCCTACCATTGTATGGTTAGTCACACCTGCACTATTGCAGAATTCCACCACTTATTCATCCCACAAATATCTGCAGACTGTCCGGGAAGGGGAGGGATGGCCTGTGAGGAGAGCTTCAGAGGCTTGTTAATTACCTCTCAGGCCGCAGTGCTGTGGAGCCTGGGGAGACACCACTGACCTTCTTAGGAGAAGAAATGGAGCTCTCGGTCACCTAGGGCTGAGAGAGGCAGTTGGATGCTGAGAAGCAGAGGTAAGGGATGTCACAAAGGGTTCTGAGAGGAAGAAAAGCTTCCCCAGCCCAGGATTGCCATGAGTGCCTTCTTCTTTCAGCGGACGAGACCCGTGGTAGGTCCAACAAAAAGCTTCAGAGTTCCTGCTATACGGAGCAATGATGAGAAGGAGACGGGAAACGCGGCCAGGTGGAAACTCAGGCAGCATCGAGAGGCTGGATGGAAGGAAGGAACTTAGACCCTGTGGTTAGTGTGTGGGAGAGCAAAGCCAGTCCTCCCACCCAGTGGCCTGTTGGGGGAGAATTCTAATGATAATGCGGGGCAGCTGCCTAAAATTGAACTCCAGCATAAGCTGGCCCCCACTGTGCGCCAGGCATCATGTATTTTTTTTACATGTCTGAAACTCAATCTTAACTGGGCTTCTGTTTTCCTATTCAAGTCTTATTCAACCTTCCCACCCCTCCCAGCTGTCTACCTTGAGTCTTCAAAGGGAAAAGCAAGAAAGAAATGACAATAACAGGGGCTGCGGGGGGAGGGGGTGTGTGAGAGAGAAAGACAGAAGGGGGGGATTATAAAGTGAAGAATTCTTGTGAAATCTAATAATTCCAGAACTTTCCAAGGAGGCTGGAACAGGAGGTTGCTGATGTTGCTGTGAGGTCAAGAACTTGCATGGAATCCCTTCTTGTGGGAAGACAGCTTTCTCTCTGCTAAGATCTTCAAGGGATTGGATAAAGCTCACCTGCATGAAGGATAATTCCCTTTGTGCTGGGAGCAAAGACCTGCATTTGGTTATAGTCAAGCCATCTTAGTTCACAAGTAAGTTATTCAGAAGCCTCTGTAGGGCAAGTTCCAGGCCCAGAAAATCACCCTTATCTCTCCCTGTGAGTTAAGAATGCCTGCAGACCTGCAAGTCCCCTGTCCCCTGTTAGTTAACATTTACAGACCCTCAGTATTTCCTCATCTCTTCCTGACAGCTAGGGATGTCTCCAGACCTGACATTCCAGTTAGAACAGTTGCATAGCAACCTATCCACCCCCCTGCCTTTTTGCTATATAATGCTCCTGAGAAAAAATAAAATTTGCAGCTTGATCAGAATACAGACTTGCTGTCCGTTTTCTCATGTCTCTCGTCCCTCCATTTCTCTCCTCCAGGGTCCAGGTTCCCGATTCGTATCCCACTGGTCAGGACATCTTTGCTAGTCTCCTAATTCCTTTTATATTAACTCAAATTTAGAGATAGCCTGACAGAAACAGGCAGAATGGTGCTAGATCCGTATCTACACATCGTAGATGAGCTAAGTCAATAGAAGAAGGTGGCCATCTCATTGCAGAAGGCACCTGGATGGGGCATCACATTCGTAAGTCTGAATCTGAAGCAACTAATGAATTCATGGAATCCAGTTCCATAAAGATATGTTGGATAATGAGATGAAACAGCAAACACAGATACTACATACGTGTACTGCAACACCAAGAACACCCCAGGCATGCCCATGCTAATAGACAACTCCTCCCTGATCTTCCTATTTATCTCTTCCTTCCCTTCTTCTTCCCCTTTGCCCCTTCCTCCTCCCCCTCCCATCCTCTTCTTCCTCCTCTCCTTCCTTTTCCCCTTCCTCCCCTCTTCCTCCTCCCCTCCACTTCCTCCTCTTCCTTCCCCTCCTCCCCCCTTTTCCCCTTCCTCCCCTCTTCCTTCTCCCCCTCCCCTTCCTCTTTCCCTTTCCTCTCTTGCTCCCCTCTGCCACCATCAGCACCTCATTCTCTTCTCTGGGGGATATTCTGGATTGTCAGACTCTATTGCAGACTGGTTTCTGTAGTTCATGATTTCTGAGATTATTACCATTTGGAGAGGTTTTCTGAGGCTTTCTCAGGTTCTTTCTATGTCTGCCTAACTTCTAATAGAGACCAGCAAGAGCCCTTCAAGGGCCATTGTGTCCCAAAGGAGAAATTTTTTCTCAAGATCTCTAGAGCTAAAAGAACTTCTGCCTCCTGACTCAGCGTGCCGGGATGCAGTGATGGTGCCTTATTATGGTAGGAAGCTGGGTCCTGCTAAGAAGTAGACAGTCCAGGACCTCGGGCTACTTCCTTCTTAGCCTCTGTACAACTGTTTATTTACTTTTGTTGGAAAGACAATTTGTTCTGTTGCCAGAGAATTTTCTAATATCCTGCCACCAAGATCTGCACACAACAGAATGCGTTAGAAGATCAAATAAAGCGGGCGCACACGCGCACACACACACCTTCCCTCTGAAAAGGGTAAGAAATAGTAGTGTTTCTGTTTGAAGCAGCAGAATGTCAGAGAAACACTGGCAAACCCAATCAGTGAGCCACTGTGAAGGGCCAGCGTCAGCAGAAGAGGAGAGAGGAGCATGAGGTGCCCAGCAAAGGGGCCGGAAGAGCTGTGGCCAGGCCTAGGCTCCACTCCAGAGTGTGGTGCTGCCCTGCAGGAGGCCAGCACCCTCCTGCACAAAGATCACATTCGCTGTCCTCCGTCAGAGTGTAACACCACATGCTCCGTGTTTGTAAGACAGTCAATACTGTGCTAAGGGTGGGGCGGGGGAGGATGGGAGAAGAAGAGGGAGAGACCAACTCTGCAACCATTTTGCAGTCTCTGCTTTCTGATCCACCAGGGTGTAAGGAGGTTGTTGTGCCTCTGACCCCACTGCTACCCAGTGAGCAGGTCCAGCCATCGTGCCTTCCTCACCACACACCCTGAAACAGGGGCTGAGGCAAGCCTCTCCTCCCTTCGCTGTGTCCGTCAGAATTCTAATTCGAGCATCTCGACAAGAACGTGTGTGAAGGTTTTTTGTATTTTTTTAGGGTTTGTTTATTTTATTTTATGCGTGCGGGTGTTCTGCCTGCATGTCTGTCTGTCCGCCGTGTGTGAGCAGTGCCCATGAAGGCCAGAAGAGGCATCAGGTTCCCTGGAACCAGAGTTATGGAGGGTTGTGAGCCATCATGTGGATATTGTAAACCAAACCCAAGACTTTCTGCAAGAGCAGCCAGTGCTCTTGATCACTGAGCCGCTTCTAGTTCCCTGAATGTGTTGCATTCAACACACCTTGCTACATCATTCAAGGATACGGAGCCCCACACTGGTATGATGGTCCTGGGTGTGAGAGGCCCATCCCTGAGGACAGCGCAGCTTATACACGGGGCCTCCACGCTCTAGTGCTTTCTGCCTGACCGGGCCCTCTGAACTTGCCCTCCCCCCACCCCCCACACACAGGGCAGGTGATCATGATTTCATTGCTCCTCGCATTATTTTCTTTCTGAATGACAGGAAAGCCCCCAAAGAGCTAAAGCTGAGGTCACAAGCAGATGACTGCTGGGCCAACCTTAGTTGGCCTATGGGTGACTGTTGGCCTTTTCCCTTGGCGGAAACCCGAGGTACCGTTATGGATAGTTACAGACTGGGAACTCGGAGCAATATTGCAAACCAGGTGATCAGAGGGTGTGGGGCAGGTGTTTGCACAAAGCCATAATTGGCAGAGTTCCAGCAGGCACTAGACCATTGCTGCCTTTTATGAAGACCCTACAGCCCTTTCTACCAGACACCAAAGAATGCCTTCTCAGTGTTAACCGTTTGTTCACCCACTCACTCTGGTTCTTGACTGGGCCAGGAGGATGTAAGTTAACAGACAAGAAAGCTTGAGATAGGCTGCTGCAGGCTAGGGTACAGTCTGGTCTCTGTCTCCTGCATTGCACTGGGGAGGCTGATCCCTGGGGACTTCAGGGCATACCTGCAGACTGTGCAGAAGTCACCATTGGCATGGACAGAGCTCAGCAGAGTCCAGCAGGTAAAAACGGGCCAACAGGAATTCCTTATGAGATCTGAACTTAAATCTTCCTCATTCAAGGTCCTGCCTGACAAAGAGATAACACACACACACACACACACACACACACACACACTCAAACAGCAAAATATCACAAAGGGCTCTCAACACTGCTTTGTACTCTACACGAATTTCTGAGTTGGGTCCATTTTCTAATTAGCATTCAAAGCATGCCTTGGGTCCTGTTTATCTCTGAAGCCTGCCTGTCATTTATTCCTCTCCCTGGAAAAAAAAACACATCCTAATTGTTGAGTGGGTGACAGAGCTCTGGTGTGAGTGGAAATTGTGTATGCGTGCTTGCATCTGGGGCAGGAAGCAGCACTCACAGCGGAGGCGATGGCCCTGATTAGTAGCTATGACTCTTCGGGTTGTGCTTGGGAGCTCTCACCACTGACAGGATGGGTCACAGTTGTGTAGGAGGGAATAAAAAAAGTCCTACGGCAGTGCTCTAAGAAATACTAACACTGAACACTTACCTTCAAGCTGACACAGAATGCGACCAGCCAAACATACTAAACAAACAGTAGGTTGTCTCTTGCTGACAGTTACTAGGGGTCAGTGAATGAGTTGGTAGATCAAATACAGACATGGCAGACCCTGCAAATAGTAGCCCCTGCTGTCCACAGCTGCCGTCTCCTGAGATGGCGGAGTGGGACAGAATGGGTGTTCAGGCACCTGCTGATTGTTGGACCGTGTCTGGCCCTTTCTAGGAATGTTTTGCCACCTCTGCTCTAGACAGATTTATGTAACATTATGTGTTCAGGAAAACCATGGGCAGAGCACCGTGGGGAACATGCACAAGCGTGGGGAACATGCACAAGCGTGGGGAACATGCACAAGCGTGGGGAACATGCACAAGCGTGGGGAACACGCACAAGCCGGGGGAACACGCACAAGCGTGGGGAACATGCACAAGCGTGGGGAACACGCACAAGCCGGGGGAACACGCACAAGCGTGGGGAACATGCACAAGCGTGGGGAACATGCACAAGCGTGGGGAACACGCACAAGCCGGGGGAAGGGGATGTGCAGCCGGCTTATGCGCTGCTCATTCAGCAAGGGCTTACCATGTCCACTCAGCTGGATGCTGTGCTGGGTAATCAGGGAAGTGGGCAAGACAAGGGCCTCCGCTTTCAGGAGGTAATAATCTACCAACTCTGTAAGCTAAAACCATACACCCAGGGGAAGTTGCTTCACCGTGGCGAGATCGCCCAGTAGCTCTCAGGCCATGTGCTACATAAACCATGCAGTGGCTGAGTGAGTCCCCAGGGACCGCTTATGAAACCAGCACGGTGCCTGGCACAAAGGGACAACCGCGAATATTAATATCATCATCTTACCTTCATAAATAATCACTAATGATGACAGGGCCCAGGGGTGGTCCAGGCTATTCTGTGCTGTAGAACCTGGTTTCCTAAGTGCACATCCTAAAGCAAAGGTCTCTGTCCTTCTCCCAGTGATAGCTTCTCTCATCTTCCACTTAAAATTATAAAATCCTTAAAGCCCTCGAGACCCGCTGGATCTAAGAAAGTATAGACTAGGATTGCTGGGAATCCTCCGGCACGCAACTCTGGTGATGGAAACAACCTCTGCCTGAGCCGCCTCACACAGCTGCCAGAAGCCAAGGTAGCCCCTGAGAGCGTGAACTCTCAGGCCTTTGACCAAAGCACTATCTTTAAGTTGTATTCGATTTCCCTTTATTTAGATTAAATAGCCTCGAGTGCTACAGCCTGGATATTGATTGACACCATGGGTTTAAGTTAAAGTGTTTTAGGAATGAGTTATTTGTCTTTGATAAAACCATGATGGCTAAGTCAAACTCACTCTCCAAACATGTGCCCAAACCAACCACACCTTTAAACTCAGACTTATTATCATCCGGTCCCCCTAAAAATTCTTCTCAAATTCTGCATTAAATTATTCACTTGATCCTGAAACAGGGAATAAGTTGATCCTGAAATGGGGGGAGGCAGAGAGATAGATAGAAAGACAGAGAGAGAGAGAGAGAGAGCATGCGAGAGAGCAAGAGAGAGAGGCGTGTTGGAGAGCTGTTGACTCAGCATCTTGAGGACAGCTAGCATTCAGGGTGGTTGTTGGGAGACATCCTTCCTTGTTTCAACTCACCTGGGTTATTAATTCTTGTCATGAATACTGGCAATAACGATTGTTTCTGTCACCGGGAGTAGAAATATTCTCTTGTTGGGGTCCTTCGGGACCAGTTTGGCCCGTAGCCCCGCAATCACTTCCCTCAAACCTGCAATGCCAATCATCTCAACGATGGACACAGTGATAAGGGCAGAGGGTAGGGAGGCGAAAAGAGCATGCATGCCTGTGGGGTGACAATGGGTTCTCAGAGACTCGCAAAATCTAAGGGAAACATTTTGCCATGAGCTCATGTTTATCCACTAAGTAAGCCGTGTTGTGTAGCACCAGAAACAGTGTGGTGTGCTCTCTGCATAATGAAGACCAGGGAATCCGAAACACGAACATGATCTTCTCTCCCTATCGCTCTACCCACTCTGTCTTCTTTCATTGCTGTAGCCAACAATTCAACACTTCCTTTTGATGAAATGGCTTGATTAAAACAGCAATTCCATTTATTGTATTATTTATGTATGTGCATGGGTGTTTTGTTTGTCTGCATGTTTATCTGTTCACCACGTATATGCCTTGTGTCTGTGGAGACCAGAAGAGGGCATCAGATTCTCTGGACCTGGAGTTTACAGACCATGGTGAGCAGGCATAGATGGGTGTTAGGAGTTGAACTGGAGTCATCTGGAAGAACATATGGTCCTCTTAACCATGGAGCCATCTTTCTAGCCCCGAAATAGATAATTTTTTTTCATTTTTTATTGTTTTCATGGAACTATGCATTTCCTCACCCTGCTTCCTTCCTCCCTTCTCCCCTTCTGCCTTTCCTCCCCCTCCCCCCGACTCTCAATTAACTCAAGAGAGGACATAAGAGACACATACATGGGTCCACTTAGGAAGGAGAGAAACAGGCAATTCTTAGTAGAGCCGTCTACAGGCTTGGGTGGCCGACAAGAAGATCCCTTATTCCTTCTTTCCTTGAGTCTCTCCTACTTCTCCAGTCAGAAAGAGACTCCACATGACTCTCCAGTAGTCAGTTATAGGCTTAGAGATGTTTGCTTGATGGAACCTTCTGCATGACTGTTTGGGCTCAGTGCAAGATGAAACGAGAGTTCTCTTGCATGTGCCAAGATGTGACGAGGCATGGGTTTAGTTCCGGTTAGACCCTGAATGGTTTCAATGTGCACCCAAGTTTGAGAGTCACTGCTTAGTGAAGACCTGAGCAGGACAGTGGTACCTTCAAATGATTTCTTCGGAGGAGTTACTCACATGATGCTATCAAAGAAAGAACGGAGGCAGGTGGGCACTGAAGGAGTCTTCTCTAGCACCATGGGGCACCTAAGGGTGCCTTGGGCAGAAGAATCTACACATCAGAAGACTAAGCTCCAACTTGTTCTAGACACTGAGCCTTTATTTACATGAGAGACATGTGACCTTGGTGAGACTGATGTTCCTGCCTCTGAGGAACATGACTGGTCGGACTGAGCTGGCTAGTGCCGGAGAAGGGAAATACTTTGGTAAAGGGGATGATTTGCCAAAGATTTGGCTGCCGGGACCCACCAGCTGAGACCTCTCCTTCCCTTAAGTGTCGTATATGCTTTGCTTTCCAGAGGAAAGGGAGATTTCAGACGACAGACACATGGCCACTCAGGAAGTAGCCTCTCCAGAGTCCTCTGGGGACACAGCGTGCACTGGGTGTGGAGCTGGAGCCAGGGGCTCCCTGGGGCTACTCTCTCCTGTAATTGATGCAAAGCCTCCCCAAGGAGACCCTCAACATCTGTTCATGCCCTGCCTCCCAAGCTAGGAGCAGCTTGCTTGTGATCCGAGCCTCCTATCGGGAGATGACCGCCCCGGCGGCACAGTGAGCGGAAGTAACCATATGTGCCCCATCTTGCAACCATCTGTGGCCAAAGCGAAAGCGTCTTGACCAGACCCAAGGTTCAGACTTCCGGTCAGCTGCTCGGATTCAACCACTTGAATCCTCCTCCGACCTGCAGGATGTCTACAGACCATTGGTGTGCAGGGCCACTCTGCAGGTGGAGATAGGCCCCAAGCCCCACCTCCATATTTCCTGCAATCCTGTCCCAAGAAACCTGATTCTCCTGAGCCCAGCACCAGCACCTACCCAGGGCCATTTCCTGCTCTCCTTGTTTTTGCATGCTTCTACACAGTTCTCAGACTCTTGTCCTTGAGATGAAAGAAGGTCTTCAGAGTAAAAAAGACACTGGGTGAAGAAGGACTCTGCCTATAAACCCCTATTTCTGTATTATGAACATATTTATATTCATAAATATGCTCTAGAAGCTTGTGTTCTCATACAGATAACCACACTAACAAAAGATGTGCGGGCCGGATTATCGCCAACACTGGCTATCATCACCATTACCCTGTTAATTCTGCACATGTCTTTCCAAAACCAGACATGTATCCATAACCCACCAGCATGCTGTTCTAACATGGGTCGCCAGCATCCATGTACCATGAGAGCTGTCCTGGGGTCATAACCATTTTCATGCATTTTCCATCTGAGATTAAATCAAGGTGAGCTGTACCAATGGGATGAATACGTCTATGATATAAAGGCTTCTTATAATAAAACTTTATAAATAGCTCGAGTACATATTGTCCTTTTGTCTAGTTAGACAGGAAAAAAAATCACCATCCTCAGCATCTTCATTAAAATCATGTTATGCTGTTAGCAAAACAAACAGAAAAACATTTGACATATTTATGTGGTGATTACATTAAAAGAGATTTCTTCCTGTCAGTCTTCCTGACTGATTGTACCAAGCCATCTGTGCTTGTAAAAAATAATAATGAACAATGACTATCATAGGCCATATGTACATGGTTGTTTAGTGGTGATTAAGCAAGAATCTCCAAGCAATCACTTGTTAACTGTGGTAATAGCTTAAAGGTAATTATTTCATAATAAATGATAATCAATTATTTATAATAGTAATAATAGCTCTAATTTTTTCCCATAACCTTTGTAAGTTTTCCATGGCCGTAGGCTGTCTTAGAAGCTTTGTTGCAAATTAGTAACCCTGTTGTGCTAATGACAGATTTTCCACAAATCAAAATCGTGGTTATGGTCTATTAGATTTTTGATATGTATTTATAGCATTTTCAAAGCTGTGATTGCTCAGAATACCTCATCCACCTTATTATTTAAAATGAATGTCTTTAATAAAACTTCTCGTGAAGTGCGGTGCACGATTCATGCTACAAAGCACGACATAAACACCGGGACAGCGGCACTGAGACCTGAGTCAGACTCTGCGGTCTCCCTCTGGGTATGGAGAAGCTGCACCAGACAACTGCTTGCCACCACTCTCGAATCAGCTTTGGCCTTGGGTGGCTTCCCAGCTCTGCCAAGAAATTAGGTATAGGACAGAATAGTGTGACACGTCCACCTAGATCATGTGTACTTAAGGCATAAACAATTTGGAAAACATTCAGTTACAGCAAGCATTTTGTTTGCTTTTTAATATGGACAAAATGGGGGCATGGTGGATCAGGCTAAAGTCGGCCTTTCTGCATTTGCACTTACGGATGAAGTTCTGTCTCTCTTTTGTCCCTGTCATGACAAGGAGATTCACACAGTCCCAAGACTATTACTTCTCAATTGGGGGTGCTTGCTTTGGCATCCTGGGGACACTGGGCCAGCAGGCCTGGAGACACATTCGGTTGCAACTCATGTGGGAGGGGTTTCTCATGGAAACTTCTGGGTGGGCTGGAGGGATGCCACTCAGAACCCTGAGAAGCAGAAGAGCCCTGCAGAATTAACTGAGTAAGATGCCCACAGCACCAAGGCTGGGGAGCCCTGGCCTGCTGAAGTGCTTTGTAGTTCATCTGTCCAGAAATGAAAATGGCTTTCAGGATCACTAAGCAGAATTAAAAGGCCTAAGTGCTGGGACCCTTGCTTCCTTTCCTTTTCCACTAAAGAAATATTTCTAAAAACTGACACCTCTCCACGCAAGATATGACATCAACCTGAACAAAAACTTCTTCTGGCTATGTTACACTAAACAGCAAATACCATTATGAAAGACAATTAGTAAATTATGAAACCACCCAAAGGCTGAAAATAAGCACACGGTGAAGCTCCCACGTTGACCCCTGACCCCATGATGCAGAGATAATGTACCAGAAACACCACATCAGCAAAGCCCTGTGATTACCTCCAAAGGGGAGAGGAAGTCACCTGCCCATGCCTGCATGAGTGCTGCCAGGCATTGCCCCACTGAGGAAGTGCACACGGCCTCTGCATACTGTGTAATCAAGGTCCCCACAGTTCTCTCTCTGGGGGACCCAGAGCGTAGACTGCCCTTTGCCTCCAAGGTGCCTGCAAAGAAAACGTGAACGTGGAAGCGCCACACAAATGCACAGAGCTGTTGAAAGGGTATCAGTTAGTGTGCACTGCCCTTGGAACCACGCAGAGCCAACAAGAGAAATGTGGCTAGTTTTGGAAATTCGGGTCCAAGAATGGTTGAATCCCAGCACTTCAAGGTTGAAGGAACTGGATATCATGTTCTGCCTGCTCTTATCTCCCAGCAACTTCTCTTGCCTCTTCATTCAACTTTTCTTTGACCTATTCTTTCCCTCTCCCTTCTGACCTCCCTCTCTCCCTTCTTTCCTGCATCTTTCCCTTCTTTCTTCCCTCCTTCCCTCCTTCCCACAAAGACTGTCTGCTTTACTGGAAGTTCTATTCCAGAATCTTGGAATGGACAACAGGCAACAATCCACTCATGTGTCTCCCTCCCCGCCCTCAAAGTATTTGGGGACAAAAATGAGCAAAGTAATGAAACCTCAGGAGTCTCCCTGTGTACACACTCAGGGGCTGGGGGCTCCTGGTAAATGCCTGGGAAGTTCACTTGTTACCTGAATTCTTGTTGCCGGCTGTAAGCCAGACACATGACTTCAGATAAAGCTCATCTCCTGCTGTCCAGAGCTGGCCCCCCAACCCGGGAGTCAAGGAATGCAGAGAGGCAAGGGG
>PVIU01020359.1:0-34162 GCA_004026605.1 Ondatra zibethicus
TATCTATGTACACCCACCCCTGCCCTAACTATCTATGTACACCCACCCCTGCCCTAACTATCTATGTACACCCACCCTTGGCTTTAGCTATACCCACAGTTTACTCCTCAGTTTCTGCACGTGTCTAGTTTGGTCTCACTCCCTTACTTCCCATACAGTTTTCTTCCTGGGATATTTTAATGCAAGTACTAGTTTGCAACATTTCTAAAAAATAAGAACATTAAAGCAAGCATGGCGCTCTCTCTCTCTCTCTCTGTCTCTCTCTGTCTCTCTCTGTCTCTCTCTATGTCTCTCTATGTCTCTCTCTCTCTGTGTGATTAGAAATTAGAGATAGGTGGATTTTCAGAGCTCACTGACCAGCCATACTAGCCCAAACAGCAAGCTTCAGATTCAGTGAGAGACCTTGCACAGAGAGAAAAAAGGGATCCATGGAGGAAGACACCCAAGATCCTCCCCCACCCCCAGCCTCATCCTCCTCATGTGTATGCATGGGTCTGCTAGTGCACAGGTATGTGTGTATGCACACCAGCACACGCGTGTACATCTGTTACACATATCATAAAGTGGGGAGCAACAGTGAAGAAAGTCCCAGTGCTGCTCTCACGCCTACACCAACAGCTCCAACAGCTCCGTAGTAACAGTCGGTATCCAGCTAATATTCAAACTTTCTCAGTTGTCTCCAACTTTCTATAAAGAAGTTGATTTGTGCCAATTAGGACCTCAGCCCACACTTTGTGTTTGGCAACTGGGTCTCCCAGGTCTCCTTTATTTTCTGGCAGTGTCAGAGTGTTAGTCGTTTTTGGTGGGAGAAGTTTCTCCTACAGCATGGGTCACGCTTCTCTTCTATCCACTAGAGCCAAACAAATCTTTATTCTGTTTGTATACAGGGAGGCCAGTCCAGGGAACCCCCACTTTCAATCCAGCCAGGTTTAACAATGGAATCTGTAATTTCCATATACCCTCTGCTCTCTTAATATGAATCTAGAAAACTCACTGTGAAACCAACTTGAAAGTATGGATTTTTGAAGGTATCGATTTCAACCACAGGTGGCAATGCTAACAGACCAATTCCACTGCATTCCTGTGATGTCTATGTGCGCTACTTGTTGGCATTGGCTTCTTTAGATACTAAGCGTTACATTGCTGGAGCAAATTCAGGTAGGCGAGGGTGTGGGAGTACCTCCCTGAGTTTTGTGCTACAGAGACAGTGAGGCAGACAGTGGTAATAATGCTGTTTAATACGAGCTGGGACAGCTTGCCATTTACATTAGGGCGCCTTTGCTGGGCTGGAGTTAAGGTAAAGATGCTGAACTCTGGGCTCTTCTTCTTCTTCTTCTTCTTCTTCTTCTTCTTCTTCTTCCTCCTCTTCCTCCTCCTCCTCCTCTTCCTCCTCCTCCTCTTCCTCCTCCTCCTCCTCTTCCTCTTCCTCTTCCTCTTCTTCCTCCTCCTCCTCTTCTTCCTCCTCCTCCTCCTCTTCCTCCTCCTCCTCCTCTTCTTCTTCTCACTCTCTTAATTGAAAACAGATTCTTCTCTCATACAATGCATCCTGACAATAATTTTCCCTCCCAGCTCCCCCCAGCTTCCCTCTTCTCCAGGTCCCCTACCCCTCAGAAAAGAGTAGGCAGGCCTTCAATAGACAACAACCAAACAGAACCAGACAGGATACAATAAGACAAGGCAAAACCCCTCATATTGAGGCTGGACAAGGCAACCCAGTGGGTGGAAGAGTCCCAAGAGCAGGCAAAAGAGTCAGAGACACACCTGTTCCCACTGTTAGGCGTCCCAGAAAAACACCAAGCTAACAGCCAGGGGCTGAAGTTCTCTAAGATGTCTTAGAGAACTGGCTGAGAGCGGTGTGGCCTGGCTTCTGGCATGGCGTGGAAGGAGGCTGACTCACACATTTGCTTGTAATCTCTAGGCTAAAAGGCCGAGTTCCCTGGAAGGTCTAAGTAGGTCCAAGCAGCCCCTTAATGGAAATGTTGGTGCAGTGGCAGGACTGGAGAGAGTAAAGGAAGCTGTCAGCTTGGGGATATCGCTGTTGAGACGGGCACTGGCCTTCTGCTTATTCAGGGTGGTTTCCAAATTTCTCCATCTTTGCCAGTATTTGTAGTTTGTTTTCTTGAGGATTGTCATTTTGACTGGAGTGAGGTGGGATGTCAGAATAATTTTGATTTGGATTTCCTTAATGGCTAGTGATACTGAATTTTTTCATGTATTTTTAAATCATTTGTACTTCATTTGAAAACGTCTTTTCAGTTCATTTGCTTATTTATAGACTGGGTTCTTTTGTTCTTTTGGTGTTTAGTTTTATGAATTCTTTATATATGCTGGATATAAATTCCCTGTGCAAAGGTTTTCTCCCTTCTACTCTCTTTCTCTCTCTCTCTATTTTGGTGTTGAGAAGCTTCTCAGAGTCTTTTCATTTGTGTTTTGAGGCAGGATCTCACTATGTAGCCTAGGATGACTTCAAATTCAAGATCTTGTTCTTTTAGCCTCTCAAATGGGTGCTGGGTTGGCAGGCGTGTGTTACTTTATGAGTCCAGAAGATTTAAATTTGATACAATCTCAGTTGTCAGTACTTGTTCTTATCTCCTGAGCCAACCACTATAAAATCAATACAGAGATTCCCTAAAAGTAAAAATCGAGCTATTTCCTGATATCGCTCTATCCCTTCTGGGTGTGCACCCCTAAGCATCAAAACCAGCACACTGATGAGATACCTATGTGGCCGTATTTCCTGCTGTGCTTTTCCAAATGGCCAAGTTACAGATGCAGCCCAGGTGCTTATCAGCAGAAGAATGGATAAAGAAAATGTGGCTTATGTACACGGTGCAGCTGTAGTCATCCATACTAAGAATAAAACCATGTTTGTTATAGTAATATTGATGGAGCTGGAGATCTTGTTAAGTGAAAGCCCGGCAGATTCACAAAGATAAAGAACTTACCCCTTCTGTGTATATGCGAACTAGGGGCTGGAATGGATGTGCAAGCCAAAGAGGGACTATTGGGAATGTGGTGGGGAAAAGAGAAAGGGAGGAGGAGGGGGATAAAAAAATGCCTAAGAAGGGAAGAATGTGCTCAAATGACATCACATGCATGTATGAAAATGGTGCATTGCAGCTTTGGATAAAGATACACTGAAGAACACGTAAAATAATGGGGGTTTTGTTTAAGAAGGCCGCTTGTTTGTCCTGGCCACCCAGAACTGAAATAATCACACAGAAACTATATTAATTAAATCAGTGCTTGGCCCATTAGCTCTAGCTTCTTATTGGCTAACTCTTACATATTAATTTAACCCATTTCTATTAATCTGTGTATCGCCACGTGGCTGTGGCTTACTGGCTAAAGTTCCGTCTGGCTCCAGTGTGGCTCCATGGCTTCTCTCTAGACTCCTCCTTCTTTCTCCCAGCATTCAGTTTAGTTTTCCCTGCCTACCTAACTTCTGCCCTGCTATAGTCCAAAGCAGTTTCTTTATTAACCAACGGTATTCACAGCATACAGAGGGGAATCCCACATCAGGGTTTATGAAAAATGAAGTGGATTTCTAGAAAGATTGGATTTCTAGAGAGATTGAATTAGTCAAGTTTACTTTGTATAGGCCTTGACATTGAACTTGGCAAGTAGTGTTTAAAGTGTGACTGAATTAGTAGATAATGAGACAATCTCAGGTGAGGAATACTGCTTTTACTCTGATAAATGGGCACAGTGTTAAACCAAGTCCTAACGACTTATGGCTCTACCCATAAATGACTGAATCTCTCCAGTCTCATCAGAGAAGCATGCATTTGCAGAATATGGTGAATTACACAGAGACACACAACCGGCCAACGTGCAGAGAATAAGAGACTGAAGAAGGTTCAGCCCTAAATAGAACATACATGCTGTGCACCCCCACCCTCCCCACCCCAAAACCTCAGGGATTTTGGAAGATAGGCTCGGATGAAGCAGCATCCTCTGGACATAGCGGGGCAGCTGTGCATATGACCTCACAGTGGAAGCAACAGCATGCCCAAAACCTGTGTCAGCCTAAGCCAGACCACATCCCAGCATGGAGAGGAGATTTGGGCGTGAAGTTTTACCCTTAGCCAAGGAGCTACTGGCAATTGTCAGATGCAGGGAGAAAGAGGGTCAGGTTTTTTTTTCTGTTTTCTTTTCCTAAGAGCGTTGTTCCTGATTAGTTAACCATACTCCAGGAGAAGGCCACACCCACATCCAAGAGTATTTGGTCAGCCAGCCCATATTGGCCTTGATAGAATAGAAAAAGACACACTGTGGGGTGGTAGGGAAGAGGGTGGATTTGTCAAAGACCTAATTGAAAATAAGGTATTGAGGTGAGGTAATCCTATCAGAAGTGATCAAGTGGCCTGCCATGTCCTATTAAAAAATGGTAGAAAACAGTGAAGAGCCGAGAGTACACACTCATCCTTATTTCCACCCCTGTTGTTCCTGTCTTATAGGTAAACCTAGTCTTGATAAATTTTGCATGCCTTCGTCAGTAATACACTGGGGGAGAGGGAGTAAGAACTGAGGATAGGAATCTGTGTGTGTGAAAACAGCACAATGAAACCCGTTATTTGATATGCTAACTAAGACGTTTAATATTAAACTATTTAAAATAACGAACAGCTTGAGTGTCCTTAATATCTGCCCCTATATTGGTACCAGTTTTGAAATCTTTCAGTTAGAATCTTCAACATTGTATAAGGCAGTCAGACAAATTGTGACCATGTCCAGATTGAAATAATGCATGCATGATGCTTAACACACTGCCTGGAACTTATTAAGACCTTAACCAAATGCCAGCAGCCTCATCCTTGCCAGCTGGGTGGTAGTTCAGGATGGACAATGTGAACTGTCTGGCTTCCATGTTGGTGAGAGAGGGAGGGGAAGAACTTTTTTCTGACATCATTTCTCTGTGTCAGAGGTGACCAGGGCAGAGGCTATACCAGATCAGGTGCTTTGTGGCTGACTCCCAGCCTTGTGTCCTGAAAAAAAAAATTCGAGCTTTTGAGTCCCTACCTGTCTGCCATCTTGAACCTAATCTTAGATTAATATACATTAATCCAAAGTAAATGTATATAGAATCATGGACTAATATAAATGTCATTTGTGGCATTTATTTATGGGTGCTGTCTGTGGACTGACTACTACAGATAATCTGTCACTGACCAAGTTGACATGTCTGGAGCTTAAGATTTTATGAATGAAGTGTACAACATGTAGCCTTTGGGGCTTAGTGTAACTCCCTAGAGATACATTGTCTTACCTGTGACTCAGTGGCTTGTCTGTGTTTACTGCTAAGCTGTATCCCATGATGTGCACGGACTGTATAGCCTTTTAACCACTCACCTATAGAAAGGCCAGTTCTAGTTCTTGAGCTATAATGAGTAAAGCTGCCATGAATCTTTATGTACAAGTCTTTAGGTGAACAAAAGTTTTCATTTCTCCAGGATGAGTGCCTAAGAGCACAAAGGGACTTTTAAGGCAGTTCATCAGTCTAGAATTATGTGCAGTGTGATCCTGCTCTGGATTGCAGTTTTACCCTTTATTCAGTCTGAAATCTGACAGGGGGGCCGCATTTTCCTAGCCCTCCGCCTGTGTCAGGGACCAAGCTGATTAGGAAGCTTCTGAATTGGGAGGGAGGGTTACTGTGTTTTGTGGCCTGCAGGTCTGTGGGAGAAAAGGCTAACATCAACTGTGCTTGTCATATTTTGCTATGTTGATCTCTCTCTCCCTCCCTCCCTCCCTCTCTCTTCTTCTAATACATCTGTCCAGAGCTCCGACACTGTACATAGTTAAGCCAGTGACCACGGTACTCTCTCTCACTTCCTGTGGGGATGCTAGGCCCGCAGGGACCTCTATGAACTTTTGAAGGGGATGGTTTCAACTTTCCCTCTTCCTCCTCTTGCAGTCGGCTGTAGTGAACACATGTTGCCAAAAGATGGCAGTGTACTTTGCCGTGCTGAGATGTCTCTCCTCTCTTGTCACCTCTGACTCCGACAGTGAGATATGTTCTATTTAGGTACATGTTGTAAATGTGGGCAACACATTTTGCAAAGCAACAAAGCACCAATAATGCCCCCCCCCAAAAACCCTCAAAAGAAAATGTCATGTTTGCAGAGAGTGTCTAATAAGAATGACTCTCTACCTCTTAAAAGTGACGGGGATAGGGAACGACTTGGGCATGCATGTGGCAGTGGACTGTTCTGGATGCTAGGTTGATTGTTGTGTTTTGTGTAGTTCCTGAGTAGAAGACTGTGATGTAAGGCATTCCACCCCTCATCTGACTGAAGACCAGCCAAAGGGCAGGGATAGCCTAATTTTGAGCTTGGGGACTTGCGATACCTTTTCATCCATAAGTAAAGCTCCCCAGCAACATAATTATCCCGACAGCGATGGATGATATAAAAGTCTTCATTTTCGGTACGCTTCCACTCCCTATACATGTCTGTGCCTAGGGCATGTGCGCACAGCACTGTTAAACATTCTTTGTGTGCAGGAAGGCTTTTATAGAAGGAGAGGTGATGGGGTTCGTTGGATGTCATAAACAGACCAAGCTGGCAAGAATAAAATAGAATGAGTTTAAATACAAGGGTAACTAATAAAATTGAAGCTGTGCGCATAAATTGAACCAGTGATGTCAATCTCTAGTTTGGACATGTTGTCCACTGGAGTCATCCTGCTCCCTGATGCCATCTCTGGAAGCACTCATCTCTGACCACCCTGGCTGAGGCTATGGAGGATACAGACTGGCTTTGGACTCTGACTACAAGCTCCAGCATGCCCCCTCTACACGGTGTGGATAGCGGGCTGAACTTCCAGTGTTTGTTCCTTGCACTAGACGCCACGGTCCGAGAACACAGCCAGAGTTGCCATCCTGTGGTGACAAGGAAACAGGTGGCTGAAACTCAGGCAGCAGCCTTTTTTGCTGGTGTGCACCCCTTGGCAAAAGCCCCAGGCTAAGAGAGAGCTATGCTGCATGAAGTTCTAACTCTGAAACCAGATGCTGTTACCATAGAGACAACTGAACTGCTACCGTGGGAGGCGGCAGGGAAGGATGGTGGAGGGAGGCAGGAGGGCAAGTGAGGCGAATCTAAAGGCTAGCCTACCCGAGGACCTTCAACCTTTAACAGCCCTGTGACCAGCAGGCTGGTGCTCTTGAAACTTGGGTGCTGGCGGCCTGCCACTTGCTGACTGGCTGAGTGGCAGCTGCTTGCGCTGTGAGTACTAGTTGGTGAGCACGTTGGCAGTTGGCGCAGGCTCAGGGGGGTGGGCTCTCAGAGGGCTGGAATGTGGATGGGTGCTCCAGCAGCTGACAGGTTTGCACAAATGTTTCTCGTGCCGGACTTAAGTCACCCTCACAGGCCTGCTCAGTGATTGGGACCGGCTGGTGAGAGCCTGCCCGTCTGGCAGACAATTTGACGTGTGTTCCAGTTAAATCATTTTGCTATCCCAGAATAATGGAGAATAGGACCCCCCCCTTCCATGGGTCTGGACTTGTATAGAAGGGGTATAACTTCTCCCATCAGAGCCCAGGTTGAAAGAAGGCAGTACTGACCCGAAGTGGATTTTACACTGGCTGGTGCCACTCTTAACCCCCTGATACTGGTGAGGAGCTTCCAAGTCAGGTCTGAATTCTGCCGCATTCTAGCGATGCGAGCAGTGCTGAAGCTGCGTGGAAGCGCCACTTCCTGCTCATTTTCAGCAAACATGCAGGGCATGCGCAAAGGATGTTTGTAAGGACGGATTTGGGGGCCTAATGATTAGGGACTAGATGAGTTAATTTCTTCCAACTGATTTATAGAGGGGAAAACGGTTGGGTGAGCCACTTTACATGGTATCTCTGTCTTGCTAATAATAGCCAGCAACTGCTAAGAGGACGTAAGACTGAGGAACTGATATTTGTCATGTAAAGATGGGAAGTGGGGGATCTTTCTGGTCTGCGTAGAAGGCCAAGTTCACTAGGATGACCTTGCTCTTAAGGCAGGGTGAAGGCTGCAACATTTTCTGTTTTTGCTTTGTTTCGCTTGCCCCTTTTCTGCGGAGAAGAGTTCTGTTTTCAGGCTCTCTGCATGACCCATCAGGAAGAACGAAGTTCTGATGACTTGCTATGTATAGTCTTGAAGGGAATGTGAACTATGCATCAAAGAGCCAAGGAATGCACCAATCATGACCCCCACTCCCTACTCAGACAGTGGGGCTGGGCAGTTGTCTCAGCTTGGCCAGAGGGCTTGTGCACTGACTTTCCTTCCTTTCCAGTCATCTCTGGCTTTCTTGCTTTTTTTTTTTTGTGGCATGCAGTTTTGGAAAAGGCTTAGATTTTGAGGTTAAATGCTTTCTTTAGAAAACATATCAGGAGACAACAAAATATTAAAATATTTTAGGGCCCGCCCGATGGGTGAGAGGGTACCAAGTGAAGTCTGCATTTAGTTGTGTTGAATCCAGCATGCTGACTGACCTGGGGTCAGTTCTGAGAAGAGATGCGGGACAGACTATTCCATTTTCCAAAGGGAACGGCGCACAGTTAGGGTACGTGCTGTAGTGCAGCTCTCTGGGATCTTGCTGTGTTTCTGAGGAGTTTGAAGAAAATATCCTCATTGAGCTGTCATCCTTATCTGTGTGTACCCACGCTGGGTAACTGATGGCTCCTTGCACTTTGGACGGCACCTGACCTCCAGGGCAAGGCTCTGAGAAGGTAGATGTGATTGTGTATCCCTGGCACTTCGAAGTGTGCAGGCAGGCTGCACAGTAGATCCTCGGTTAATATTTACTCCCTCCTCACTGGAGGGAGGCAGGAAAGAGAAAAGGGAGCAGGCGGGCACCCTCTCTGTTCCTGTCTCCCCCAACACTAAGTGTGGCCCGTTTCAAGTGCGTCTGGTATAGACTACTGCATCTTCCATATTACCAAATCCAGCTTTTGCGTCCCCATACGTCTTTGTCTTTCTTAGCTTTTGGGTGGGGTTCTCTGCTGTCTCTGACTTCTCTGATGTCACTCACGCCTGTTTACCCTCGCCTCACTGCCTGACTTGGGGCTGTTGGTGTGTTTTAGCAGGTGGTCTCAAGTCTACTCCCTTGTACCTATTCTTCCTTCCTGCATGAGTGCACCTGGTAATAACTTCAGGCCCAGTTTGATGTGTGTGTGTTTGCCATATTTTAGCACCAGCTGGAAGTCCCCAGATCCAGACTCAGGCAGCTGTGGTCATACTAGCAACTTTTTACACACAGGACGCGCATCTCCACCTTAAAGTGTGCAAAACTGACCTCTCTATGCCTTCTCACACAATCCCCTTGGTGCTTGAGGTAGCTTGTGAGTTTCTCTTGTTCCCTCACCATCTGTTTTCCACTCCACAGGTAGCCTGATCCTTTAAGAAGGGAAAACAATGCTGACTTCAATGCTGACTCCTTTTGACTTGCGTGACCTGATTCTCCCTATGTCATCAGTACAGTTGCTTCCTTTGCTGTCTAGACCTTACAGCTGTTCTTGTGGGTGCTAAACATTCCTACCTGAGGGCCTTGTCACTTGCTTTCCCCTTTGCTGGGCTCAGCACCCCTACACTAGATAGCCCCCTGTCTGCAAAGCCCTCAGGGCTCCTCTCCTACGCTATCTTGTTCATGGTTAGTTTTTTCAAGTAACTTTCTTGTCGTATTTGTAGATTTGTTCCCCCCTCCCCCACTGAAGAATAGCAGGAATATAGCAAGCAGTAATTAAATATTTGCTGAACCCATGAGTAAGGCTGTATCATTTAATCTTCCTGAGAACCTAAGGCTCAGCGAGATTGGCAAGTGGCTTGGCGTCTTAGTCTTTAAGGTTTTTCATTCCCACTATAATCCTGCGGACCGACCCATATCTTGTTTTATACATTTAGTTCGAGTGCAGAAAAGGAGAGTATTTTGACCTGTGTCAGGATGAGCCATCGTGTATGAGGCTCATATCCCCCGAAGAAGACTCTTGAATCAAGAGTCCGAAAGTCGTATGTTTCTTCCCATCCAAGTACTAGCCAGGCCCAACCCTGCCTCTGAGATCACACAAGACAGGGTGCAGTCAGGGTGGCATGACTGAAGATTAGTAATGGGTTTCTTAGTGACACCGTTCCCCAGGGCTGGTAAAGGGAAAAAAGAGGAAAGAAAAAAAAACCCCTTATTTTCTTGTAGAATGTTTTTATTTGTATATATGTGTTCTCTCTGTCTCTGTCTCTCTCTGTATGCCACAGCACATGTGTGGAGTCAATTTCCTTGTACCATGTGGGTTCTAGGGCTCAAACTCAGATCATCAGGCTTGGAGGCTAGCACCTTTACCTGCTGAGATACCTCACTTACAAAACAATGTGTGCTAAGTCTGATGCTGAATGCTTTGAAGTTTGCCACCGAATCTCAAAGCAATCAATGCAGAATTGATTGTAGTATTGTGATGAATCATTGTGAAATTGATTTGATTACTCTAATTTTATACAAGGGGAAAAAAAACTCTGTGGCTCAAAAAAAGTGAAGTATTTTGCTCCAGGTGGCATAACTACTGAGCGGTCGAATTAGATGTATAATCTGAGCGGTCGAATTAGATGTTTGTGTTTTGCTTCTGACCTTTTATGTAAAGGCTATGGCTTGGTAAGGGAGATATATTCCTAAAATAGAAAGGGAAAAACGGAGGTCTGTGCACCTCTGCCTAGACTATAGCAAATATGTGAAGCACCCGAATAAGTTATAGAGACAGTGTGGAAAACAGACTCAACCATATCCAACGCTTGAGCATACAGTCGGGTGGCTAGGATACAGAGCGAGCATGTGGTTCTCTGGCAAGGCTCATGTATGAGATGACATAGAACAGCTGTCCCCAGAGAAAGTTCTTTGTTACAAGACCCGTACTACACAGGCAGCATCTGAGCAGTTCAGGATTTCTCTCTGCTCCCACTATAAATAGAGCTCATGGAATTCTGTATATGAAAGTTAATGCAATGAGAAGGAGCCACAGAGGAAGGGGATAAAGCTTCATTCTGTAAACTAGAAACATGTTTGGCACTGGGAGACTAAAAAAAAACAAAACAAAAAAAAAAAAAAAAACCACGCTGTCGTTCCTTGGATAGATTCTGAGGTCTTATTTAGCATATGAAATTGCAGAGTAGATCCTATTATGTAAGGAGACAGGAGGACAGCGTAACGTGGTTACAAAATGAAGAACTTCGTGCCCTTCTGAGAAGAGTTAACAGTGCATCTAGCATGCAGAGAGATGCGTGAGAAGAGCGTGGCAATGAGGGGACGGGGTGGCATGTATATGTGCCTGTTGCTGAAGCCCTGGTGCCAGATAATCCTCAGATGTCAGATTTCCGTGAGGCCAACATGTGACTCAACGCTTGCCACTCAACACAGAGTACTGGGCTGGTATTAGGAGGCTGGTTGCAAGCGCGGCTCCCACTGTGCATTAGCCTAACTCCCTGTCGCTCTGTGTGTGGGTGGGTGTGCCTGTGCGCCTATGAGGGTATACATTCTGTGCAGTGGCTGTTTGAAGAGCTAAGCACTGAAACTGGATTTCCACAAACGATCATCACGAACACTCCAGAAACATCAATCTTCCTCTCTTGGTATTTTTTTTTCTTCTTCTTTTGCTTTCATCTCTGTTTTTCCCTTCTGCAACTCCCCAAAGGAACATTCTCCCTCAACATCCAGCCTACAAGATTGGGATTATTTTCTATTGCCTATCCATGTGGCTGCCCTCTCAAGGTTAGAACTGAAGCTATGTGGGGCCAGCACATTCTCAAGCACCAGATGAGAAGAGCTGCCTGAAGGAGTGACGGTCACCAAAGGAAGAGGGACTCTGCCCTGCAAAACATGAACAGCAGCTTGCAGGTTAACCTGCCCAGAAGCTGGGCTGTCTCAAGCGGCTCACTTCAGGAGAAGTCTGAGCATTCTTTTTTTCTTTTCTATTACTATAGGATGGAGGATGAAGCTGTCCTGGACAGAGGGGCTTCGTTCCTTAAACATGTGTGTGATGAAGAAGAAGTGGAAGGTGAGCCCTTTGGGTCTGGGAAAGTGTGTGTTTATATCCATGTATTCTGTAGATAATGCCATTCGTGTATCTTATGCATGAGCCCTTTGGGTCTGGGAAAGTGTGTGTTTATATCCATGTACTCTGTAGATAATGGCATTTGTGTATCTTATGCATGTTATATTTTGAAAAGTTAGACACCAGATCTTGCTGGTGGAGTTTCTTTGATCTCTACATTTTCCTTCAGCACAGGAGGTAATTCTAAGAACTTCATCGGACCCTCAGAATTGAAATCAGCAGAGCTTTACCCGTGGCATTTTTTTTAAGGTGTTATTTTAAAGTAGGTGCTTGTGTTAGCTTTGCCGCTCCACCAGAAATGAATGTTTTAGTAGATAATTCCAGGGAACTGCCAGATCTATAAGAATGTATTTGTTAGCACCTTCTACTGTTCCTTTTCTGGTAGCTTACAGGGGAGAGAAACAGATGTTGCCGAAGGAAGAGCGATAATCATTGTTGTAGGGAAAACAGGTCTAAGTCGAGGGTGGTGAGAACAGTTGTCATGGGCGAGTCTTCCTTCAGAAAATCCAGGCAAGCGTTTTCGATTGAAAAACCCCTTGGAACCTCTTTCACTAATGTTTCCAGTCTTAAAACCAAAGGAGAGTTCAATGTTATCTGCTGCCAACACACCTCAGCACGTGCTTCCTTCAGTCACCCCTCCCCCTACTTATCAATAACATCAGGGGAGTGCCACTTGATCGGCAGTGAGAAGGCATATTTCATTCATATGTATCGAAGTGACAGCGTGAAGGTGTCACAACTATATAGCCTACTACTGGTGTTTAATGTGAGATTTCCTATGGCAGTCAGAGTTATAGATAGCATCTAAGGAAACTCGTAGATGAACGTTGTGATCACTTTCTCCCATGAATGTCACTCGAGAGGCTGTTTTGGAGGCTGTGGACTGACTGGTCCCTTTAGGTAGTTTGTGCCTCCCAAAGCCTTGGCAAAGAGGATGGTGAGGCTGAGAAGAAGAAGGTGGGTAGTGTGTGTTCTGGAACAATGCTTCAAGCAACTGGAGCCCCAGGTCGAGGGTGTTCAGGCTCCTGTGCTGCCGGTAGCCAGCTCCAGGATGGCGGTTGCAGTGTGGGTCTCTCGTGTTTCTTTAGTGACTTTCTTCTGCTCACTGGACGACTTGTGCCACCTCTGCCCCACCCCCTGGCTTCCCATTCTTAAGCACTTGAGACTGACTAACAAGAATTTGATGCCTAAGTTTCTTAGGAAAACGGAAACTACGGTATTTTCTTTCATATTGTTTTATGGGTTCCTTGCATTTTTACAGTGTGACCACAGGAAAACATCAAATTGGAGAGGGCAAAAGGGTCGAACTTTTCTTTTTTGATGAAACTTTATTGCAGCCACTGCCGTTATCCCTGACTGTAATAGAGGAGATAAAGTCATTCAGTTAGAGCCTAAGAAATAATGTAGTTTGATGAGCATGCTACCATTTTAGAACAATTAAAGTGGAAAAGCCTTGGGAATGGGAATGTGTGGTGTGCACACATTCTCCTTTGGGAACAAGGTCCTGGCTGAGTTCTCAGGAGATGTAAATCTCCAATCCTGAAGGTGCTTTGGATCAACAGTACTGCAGTAGACGACTGCATTCAGGTTCTTAAAGCTTTGCCTGAGAAGTGTATTTCCTGAATTATTTCCTGGATTTTCAAGCAGAAAATTAATCTATTGATCACAGTATAAATCATAATATAAACAACACATAATTCTGTAGCCAGCTTTCTTTGGGAGAGAAGCAAAAAAGGCAACCAAAGGTTTACAGAAGTGCCTGGTTCAGGGCAAGAAGTCTGCCGGTTTTATGTCAGTGAGGCTTGTACCTTCCGTTCTCATAGGACAGACACATGGCAGTCACTCTTTCGTGTTGTTGGCTGGTGCGTGATTGGATCCCTCTTATTTCAAGGCACATTATGTTGTCTGTTGTTGAATCCTAGGCCTTTTACGATGCTGTGTGCTTATGGTGGGCTTGGTGTGGCCTTCCGACAGTGGAGGCCCTCCCACAGCAGAAGGGTTGGAAGTTTGTCAACTGGTTCTTTCGCCTGTAACACCCTTCGACCTGGCCCTCTCCTCTCTCAGCTGGCTTCGTCAAATAGGATTGGGGGGACTGATACAATTGTAGTTCCAGCTCTGGGTAAGAGTATAGAGACAGTGCAGTAGGTTTCATGGTTATCTGGGGGTCCTGTGAATGAGTAAGGAAAGGGATGGCGGTTGTCCTGGTATGGGGATATATTTCTCAAGGTTGGGAGTATCTCCCATAGTTGTAATTTCATAGAATAAGGCTTTACTGATAGGGAACAACATGTTACTTCCTGAATAACTGAGTCTTTGGCACACTTAAGCAGAAGTTACTACTGGGGCTTAAGGATGGAGAGTTCAAAGGACAAGGAGCTGGAACACCTTCCTGCAAATGATCTGTCATGTTTCCTTTGACCCCAGAAGCTATTTATTTTCCTTCAGAGATGACTATGACTAAAGTATATTACAACATACCTTGCAAAAGTAAGTTTAAAACTTTGCTCTTTAGTAATTTTTGTAAGTTAATAACTGAAGTCCAGTAGCTATAGTTACTTTGCCATGCTCATACAGTAAAAGTGGTTCTTAGAATCCCCAAGGTGGGGATTCAGTTCACAGAGGCCAGAAGAATTCCAGGTTCTCTTCTAGCTTCTTCTAGTGATGTCCTGGGCTGCAGCCCCTGAGACTTCAGACCATGCCCCCAGTTCACCTTGCTCAACTTTACACTCAGTGGGCGGCATAACACTTAATCCTCCTCCTAAAATCTTCATAGAGAACTGTCAGCTGCAGAACTCACCAAGAGCAGAGTGAGTCAGGAAAGGAGTCATCTTTTGTTTAAATAATGAACTTATCATTGCCACATATATTTAAAGACTTAAACCTTGTTTTCATCAAATGTCCCTCATGTGTTAATGGCTTAGACCTAGCATTCTGAAAAGGAAACCAAGTGCCAATTTTAGTCTTGAAAATAAATGGAAGCTTCTAGATCAGTTCCTTCACTGGCTACCTTATACCATGTATGGTTTTGTAGTTTGTATTGAGTGCCAAGTGTGCCAACTTGTAGAAAGAGTTCTGTGATTCGGACACGGATATCTGCTCTGAACCCAAAAGCCCAAGCTTGTCATTGGGTACTTCTGTATAGAAATAGTCAGTAGATAATAAACTGATGTTGCCAGAACAACCTAGACCATGGGAAATGACTACTTGGGTTTGATTTCAAACATCGACAGGAGAAATTGCCAGGTTTTGTCAGTTATGCCAAGTTTAAGGTAGCCTTTTTGTTCCAGAGGAAACTGTATGGAATATATATATATATATAAAGACAGGTTGGAGATGGGCGTAGTGGTGTGTATCTGTGATCCCAGCACTCGAGAAACTGAGGCAAGAGGATCAAGAGTTCAAGGGTAGCCCGAAGACCTTGTGTCAAAAAATAAAGTCAGCTTGGAATTTGGATCTATGTGATATAAACAGATTACTTAATATTCTCATATTTCGCAATAGGGGAAAAGAGCAAACTCCACCTTATCCTTTGAGATAAGGCTTTGGCTCAGCTTGGCTAGGTAACTCCCCAGCGGCCTTGGCAGCTCTGACTTCACAAGGAGGGGCCTCTCCTAAAATTTGAGTCTAACTAACAACTCAGGAAACATAGAGAACAGCAGGACAATGCGGTCTGAAATGCTGACATTTCTGGAGCTTGGTCAGTGCTCTCTCAAAGTTGTTAAGGCTATATTGTGGCGTTTCCTTTCCTCTTCAAAGCCGAGCCCCACAGGAAGTGTGCTCCTACCTGTTGAGGGCGGTGATAATCCTAGAAGGCCCCTCCCCATGTTCATTAAGAAAGAGAGTATTGTTGAAGAGACAGAGTATTGTTGGCAAATTCTGGAATTTATCATGAGGGCTTTTCAGAGAAACAAATTTGGGAGCTGTAGGGCAGTAGTTGGGGCTGAGTGCACACTCACCAAATATTTGTTAGAACAAAGGATGTACTCCCTGAAATAGAATATGAACTAAATACAGCACATGCAAAATTCTGTCATCCTCAAATCTCTGCTTATATTTTTAGTTAGTATTTTGTTCTTAGTGCTTAAAGTCAAGTATTATGATACGGTCTCTGTCTTTTCCTTGGTATCCTCTTCAATCTTTCTCAGGTTTACAATGCTTATATATTTGGAGTGATAAGAAAAAGTAACCATTAAAACTTCTCTGTCTAAACCCCTCCTATTGTTCTGTTTTATGTTTTGAGACTAGAAAGACTAAAATGCTGAAATGGTGGCTTTTTGTCTTTTTGGAGGTCATGCCCTCAACGTTTTACAGACATGAAATCATAATGACCTAAGCCAGCTTCCCCTAGAGGCTATAGTGATGCTCTGTTCCTACATATTGGAGGAAGGTAGTGTTCTAAAGAAAAAGGTGGGGCCTGGTAAACATCTGTTAATACTTACAGAGTTTGAAACTGTCCTTGCAGATACTGAATGAATGAAAACCTATTCGACGGGAAGGGAGGGACCAGGTTGGGGCGGGACTATTCTGAGCTAGGGACCCAAGTGCCCCGTTGCATTGTGCTGACTGCTCACTGGGATTGATCAGAAACAGTGTGTACAGAGGAAACACTTGGGGAAAGACTACAGAAGGAAAAGCCTTCTTAGCAGAAACAATGCACTCCCCACGTTGGAAACCCTTAAAGAGACCCAGCAAAGCTTTAAGGGTTGCTACTTGACTAGCGGCTTGGCCAGCCCTCTCTCAGCAGGATCAGTCTCTTCAGAGCTTTCCAAGTCCCCTCTGTCTTTCTCTACTCCCCAGAGATCCTAAAGCCTCCAGCTCTTATCTCCATGGCTGCCTGACACCTCCTGCTGTTGGCGAGGAAATCTTAATCTGTAGATACCCTCCTCAATGAGGAAATCTGATGTGGTTTCATGGGTTTTTGAAAAAGGCTTCCTACCTGCCCAGAGTTTTCCTCTGTTGAGAGTTCTCTGGTAATATGTTACGGACTAAACCCCCCCTTGAAGCCATTTCCTGCCCTAAGTGTTGACATTCTTTTATGGCAATAAGCCTCAACAAATTGGACTTGGTACTTCATGTTTTGCAAGGATTCAGCCATTCTGAAATAGTACTCTGGGGACAATTTTATCTTAGTTGAAGCGTTTCATCTGGTCATATTAGTGAGATGTTTCATATTGACTTTGGGAGTATCTACCATTTGTTTGATTCAGGTGCCATTACAATAGAGTGGTTAGGTGTCAATTGAAGAATAAAATTCCTAAGCTGAATCCATTGTGTCAGTGAAAGAAGCCAATTAGAATGCAGAATGTTTCTTTCTCCATAAAATTACAGTGAAACACACCAATTGTAATATAACTTGTGATAATTATTCAAAAACACTGCCATTGATGTACCTGGATCAAAGAGTAATAGGAGTGCTTTTTGGTGAAGGAGAAGCAGAGGATAAAGAACTTTCTGTCCAAGCGTAAGAAACTGAGTCTGAATCCCCAGAACCCTGGACTGGGAGTGATGCGTGCTTGTAATCCCAGTGTCCCTACAGTGAGTTGGAAGGTGGAGGCAGGAGCACCTTGAGTCCCGTAGGCCAGCTAGCCTGCCGCATATAGTGGCGAACAGTAGAGACCCTGTCTCAAGCAAGGCAGAAGATGAGAACTGACACTTGGGGTTGTCATCTGACCCACAAACATGCGTTGTGGCCTGTGAGTACCTGCGTTCTCACACAAATACTCACACACACACATGTACACACACACCCCACACGTACACACACACACACACACACACACACACACACACACACACACACACACACACACACACACACACACTTCTAGACAAGATTGAAGGTGGTCCGGACAGTATGGCCATAGACATCATTCTGAAGATTTTCATTGGCTGAAGGCTTGTTTTGCTTTCTCAGTTCATTCCTCCCAACACCCAGCCTTTGACCTCTTGGCCGTGCTTCCCTCCTGCTTTCTCTACTGGAGAGGTGAAGACTCAATGGCCAAGTTAAATTTTCTAAGGACTCTTATCCATTTCTCTTTGGACTCATTCTTTTTCTCTTTAAGCTCTGGCTATAAGGCCTAGTGTTCACAGTTATACTGATGATGTACCTCTCCCTTAGTGTATTAAATTGTCTCTAAGAAGAATCATATTAAATTGTAAATGCACTCAGGGTACACTGCTTGCCCTTTGCCAGTTAAAGCCTGCAGTGTTTCCCCCTGGAAATTAGAAGTGTTCTAGTGTCCTAATGCATTGCGTTCTGGCAGTGAGGAGGACGCATGAGTGGAACACGTGAGTATAGTATACGGACACTCACAAATCTTCCCTTCTGCCATGGCATGGGTTAGAATAGCTTTGTATCCTATGGGATGTTCTCTAATTTCGGTGCCATTAAATGAGATTATGCAATAGTATAGAGGTACTATGTATCCAGCCTGAGCTAAACACTTCCCTGTTTTTAATCATTGTAAAAATGTTAATTTTGGTGGGATTGAAAGCTTTGCCCGGTGGGTGTGAGCAGAACAAGTCTGGAATGAAGATCAGTTGAGGTCCTTTTGTTGTGGTAAACTCTCTGCTAAGACGTTTCGTTTCGATTTTACTTTACTCTTTGGTTAATTCCCAGAGGACTGAGGCGGGAGCCTGCTGTGACATGGGTTCACAGAAGGTTCTGTACACTGCATCCCGATACTACTGATTGCCAGGTGGGATGAAAGGTGACGGTAGTGAGGGTGGTGAGTGACACCCATTGAATCAGCAGTATAGGTGACTTAAATAATTCCTTTCTCTGAATAGTGAGAAGGCTTTTAAGTCTGGTAATTGCTTTTACCTTTCACAGGGTTGGAATTAGAAGACAGCTGTCCTAAGGTGTACAATGGGTTCACCTTTAGACTCTGTTGACTTTGAAAGAACTCCACGAGATATTATTTTACTGAATATTTTCAAGGTTGAATGCTCAGTGACTTTTACCAGGCAGAAATGTCGGGAAATAGAAATAAGGGTTAAATTTTAGTGATATTAGCCAATGCAGAGGATCAGAATGATGTATTTATAGGTTGCTTAAGTCATCACCTAAGTGTTTGGCTGACAATTAAAATTACGACCAGAAATTCTATTTGTGCTGTAAAATCAGAGACGTGTCTTTGATGTCCAGTGGAGGCTTTAATTGAATCTAGTGGCTCCACGTGCTTGACAAATTCGATCAGTATCTGATTGTTCAGGTTCTTACTGGCTTTGCTCCGGTCTGTGCTGTGGCCCAGAGGACATGGTGATGTACCAGGAGTCTCTGGACCTGTTTCTATTCCCGGCTATGCACTGTCTTTCTGGGTGACATGAGGAGAATCATCAGTGCAGCGAGCGGCTGATTTCCATGTTCTACCAGCAGTGCTTCACGGAGTCTTGGTTAATACTCCCAAAATACTTTTCTATTTGTAGTAAGCCACTGTGAATTACCTAATTTGCAATTTCTCTTGATTTGTTTCCCCGTTGTTTATCTGTTTTTGTGGTACTCAGTGGCTCACCCATATTTGGCAAGTGTTCTGCCGTGGCCTTTCATTCCAGTCTTCGGCAGACTACTTTCTCTATGTGTATAAAGAAATGTCATTTATAACCCCGTCCCCTAGGTTTGCTAAAAATCTAAGCAATGACATCTGAAATCTTGAGAATGAACCTTATAATTTTAAGGTATTACCTCTTGCAGATGTAATCCTGGTGTGAAATTTATCGTTCTGTTTGTCGCGATCTCGCCAGTGGTTGCTATGACTGCAGAACACTCCCAGACTGAAGTTGAAATACTGATATCTAATATTCAGTGAGTTAGTTGACTAAGACCCATATTAACTATCCTTACTTAGTTGTAACTGAAGGATAATGCTTCCACCATTTAAGCCTAGTAAAATGACAAGAGAAACTGCCTGTATAATCTCAGTACCCTTGGACAGAAAAACATATTCCTACTAGGACACAGTTTCTGTTCAGCTAATTGAAGTAGGCATTACTTAAGAGCACAAATTTATTGATACAATAAAATTAGAGGTTGTATCATATATGAGTTTATGTGAGAAGACAGGGAATATATCTCGTGGAGTAATACTAAGACCTAAGTGATGGGAAGGAATTGGGTAGAGAAGGGATAAGAGGAGGATCTAGGGCAGGCATGTCTGTAGACTTGGCATGGACGAAGAGAAACAGAAAGTAGGTTAGTGTGCTGAATCACGGGACCACTCACACACTTCAGCGGCCTGAAGTAAGGGAGACCCAGATAATGTGTGGCATTTATTTTATTGTATGATATACACGTATGGGCACATACATACATATATATGTACATGTATGCTGATGCATACACATGTGTGTGCGTGTGTGTGGAGGACAGAGTTTGAGGTTAGTTGTCTTCTGCTGTTGCTCTCCACCTTATTTTTTGAGACAGGGTCTCTCAATATGGAGTTCACCTATTTGGCTGGCGTGAGAGCTCTTAGGGCCCGTTTGTCTCTGTCTCTCCTGCCGCAGTGTTGGGTTACAGATGCCTATTACCTTGCCTGACCGTCACATGGGTGCAGTGGATTGAGCTCAGGTCCTCAGTTTACACGGCATGCGCTTCTCCACTCAGCCACCTCCCCAACTCTTACGTACTTATTGAAGACAGAGTCCTACACTCTGGAATTCCTTATGTAGCATAGGCTAGCCTCAAACTCATAGTAGTCTTCCTACCTCAGCCTCTTGAGTGCTAGGATTATAGGTGTGACCCACCAAGCCTCTTTCTGTGACCTTTCTGCCGAAGATTTAGGATTTTGTCAAACATGTTGGAAGCATGTGGAAAGGGTTTTAAGCAAGGAAGTGACAAGTGACATTTCGCAAGAAAGGTTCTTTTTGACTGCTGGATGAGAAGAACTCCCCAGAAGGGAGGTGATAAAAATGGAGCACCTGATCCAACTGAGAGATGAGTTTTGTGTTAGCCAACCTGGGATCGAAAGAGTTAGAGAAGTGTGACTTAAATACCCAGGGTTTACAGATAGATGGCTGAGTAGATGGATGTGTGACTGCCTGCTATACTGGAGTTTTGCTATGCACAATTTGGGAGATGATTTACTATATCCTAAGATAATTAAGACTGGGGTAAGGTGGTGTCTATGATAGGAACTCAACCATTTGAATCTGTTCCGTGCCTGTGAGCTATCCATGCAGAGCTATGACATACGTAGTTGACTGTGTAAGCTGGAACTAAGAAGAAAGAGCAGGGATGCAGATAGAAACTGGAAGTCCTTGTCACATGACTGTCATAGGCCATGAGAATGATGACACTCCCTAAGTGTCAGAATGCTTCAAGTAGAAGACTGGCGGGGGGTGCTGAGCACTAACACTAAGGTACAAAGGAGTAGAGATAGAAGGAAGTGGAAAACCAAGAAGGATGGGATGAAGAGAGCAGCCTGGGAGCCGGGGGTCAATGATTTTAAAGTTGCTGGGAGCTAGGTATGATGAGGTTGAGTGGAAAGCCCTGAATGTGGTAAAAAGGAGGTGAGATTGGTAGCCTTTCTTAGCAGTGTGGTACCTGAGTAGATGGAGTCTCACCATGAAAAGTTGGGAAGAGACCCTAAGGCAGTGTTTCTCAACCTGTGGGTCGTGATCATTTGGGGTTTGCATATCAGATCTCTGCATATGATTCTTAACAATGTCAAAATTGCAGTTTTGAAGTAGCAACAAAAATAATTTTACGGTTATGTGTGTCGGGGGGTGGTGGTGTCACCACACCATAAGGAACTGTATTAAAGGGTCACAGCTTTAGGAAGGTTGAGAAGCACTGCCCTAAGGTGGAAAGCTGTGTGCTTCCCTTCTGTGTGCTTAGCTGTACTTGACTCTTTAAATGTCTGGAATTTTATAGAATTTGCAGAACTAGAAGGGATCCTACCAAAGATCCAACTTAATGTTCTCACCTTATGGATGGCTAGATGAGCCAGGAAGAGCTTTGCTCCAGGCATTGGAGTAACCAGGGCCATGACTTCCCTGGGCGGTGCTCATCCCCGAGGCTGTGCTGTGTTGTGCTTGCTCCTTCGGGAGGGGAGAGGCGTGTAGATAGAGCTGAATGAGAACAAGAAAAGGCATTCTGAAGAAGCCGTGGGAACTGAAGGGAGAATGAACGTGTTGGAAAGGTTCTTCGATCGATGAGAGAGAAGGACTTTATCAGTCTGGGTGGCCTCATCCTGTGAATGACCCTTGGTGATGGTACGACACACATCCCATTCAGAACACTTTAATGTTCTGGGGCAGTTCATGTGACTAAGGGTTGCCATTCTGTAACTGTAAGACAGAAACATTTCCAGAGATACACTGAGCCTGTTTCCCTTAGGTAATTGCTAATTTGAATGTGCTCATCATCATTTTTAAAAAGGTGTGTTTTATAAATAATGTTGGATGGGAGGAGTGATGATGGACAAATGACATAGTTATGGGAAACAGGGAAGGGATGCTTCTATAACCTGGGGAACCAAGAGTGTTGCCTGTCTCTGTACATCAGTAACTGCCCCTTTGGCTTTAGTGGACTCACTGGAAATGAAGACAAAGTAATGTTTGTGGTCCCTGGATCCCAAAGTAAGCCTGTGGCTGAGTTGCTCATGTAGATAGTAGCTTTCTTTTCTGGGTGCATATGGAAGAGCATAATCATAAAGATTTGGGGGTTGGTCTTCATTAGGCTAACATGCCTCTTGTGGCATTTCCTCTAGTTGTTGGTGATTGCTGTAGTCCTGTGGCATTCATTGCATCTCATTTACCTGCATACAGAATGCTGGGGAAGAGAATCATGTGAAACAATGTGAGATATTTCGTTTGTGATCAGGCAGGAGTCCATTGACTCTATGGTGGATTATCTGTCTATAGCAACCAAAGACTAGTCTTCCTATTGCCCAGCCGAGGTTAAGCCTCTACCAACAGAGAACCCATAACAGCATCAGAGATGGACAATGAGGATATGAATGTGTGCGTTTATGTGTCTCTCTGGCTGCCTCTCTGGCTGCAGTCACAAATCCAATTATCAATGACTGTTGGATTAGCTATTGTTTTGTGTCTTCCAACTCTGCTCCGCATTCAGCTGTGTACATGGTGACCACAAGAGAAACAAAAGCTGCTCGTTCTCTGTGTTTGGCTTGCAGGTAGGTTTTGCCTAACCATGTATATAGTGCACATTAAAATTCAGGGGTTGTTGGCTGTCAGGATGAGTAGAGGGATTCTGACTAGCCAGCGCCAGCCTTCCCAGATCTTTTGAGTCTATTCAGCTCTCCTCAGTCAAGTCAAAGGCCTGGCAGATCTGGTTCCTGAGGGTTGGCACTCACTTGTGAGAACACCGGGGAAGCTGTGCCCAGAGCAGGGTGAAGGCTGCCAGGCACTTGCTTCAGGCCAGGGTGAGGGAGGACAGAGTTCTGGAAGGTGTCGCCTCTGTTGACCCACTGCATTCTGTTCAGTGGTTTTAAAGAGCCAGGAAAGGACAAGTTAAGACTAGGTTAAAGTAGCCTCTTCTGCCCTGCTCAGAGTGAACACTCCTGAGAACAGAGGGAGTTCACATGCTCGTGTCAGGGCTCCAAGTGGGTGGGGACTAGGAAAATTAATGGATTTTTCATTTTGGAAAGGGAAAGGGAAATATCATCCACACTTTTCGGGTGCTAGATGTAGAGCAAGCAATCATGAAAACTGCTCATGAAAATGATGTTTAGCTTTCTGTGTAGACTCATGTCTTTTTATTTGGATAAGGGCAGAAGGGTTTCCTAGACCAGCATTAATATTACTTTGGAAAATCAGCCGTTCCCACTTGAGGCACTTTAGGAACTGCAGTTTTCGTAGGGTGAGCTAAACTCAACTTTTGCTTGCTCGTTAGGGCAAGGCCCCTAAAATACCTTTAAAAGGGAATTCTTGCCTTTTTAGCATAGATATTTAAAAACAATTTATGCCTACTGAAAAGGAAAGAGCTGCATGGAAGAATATTTACTAATTCACTTCTGCCTCTATTATCAACTGTTAGTAATGGAGGTCGTTATGGGAACTAGATGATAGTGTGTGTCCTCACCTGTATTTAAGACTAGTTATAGCTGTTTGCTAACATGGACACTTGGAGGCAAAAGCACAGGGTTTTTTTTTTTTTTTGTTTTTTTTTTGAGCTAAGGGATTGACATCTAATGGAGAAACTTAAGCTTGCTTCCTTTTTATTTTCTTCGTAGCTGCTCTTGTGCACACACAGATTGTCATCATCACCACCACCACCATCACTACCAATACTGTCATCATCATTGGATATTGAAAATTCTGCTCTCAGTGAGCACAGCAATGCCAAGTTGAGACTTTCTTATCAAATAGGGGATCTCAGATGATCTTAAGATTCCTGGGAATCCCATGCAGTTCAAAGTTCAGGGCAGTTAAAATATTTCCCTTCTTTTCTGTATGAGTTTCTCTCTCTCTCTCTCTCTCTCTCTCTCTCTCTCTCTCTCTCTCTCTCTCTCTCTCTCTCTCTCTTTCTGTGTGTGTGTGTGAATACATGTGTGGTGCTGCCTTCTTCTTTGTCTGAGACAGGGTCTCTATTGTTCTGTCATTGGCCCGTGAGTATCTGGGGGAATTCTTCTGTCTCTGTCTCTTATCTTCCTGCAGGAGTGCTGGGACCATAAATGCTCTCCTTACACATCTGGCTTCTATCTGAGTTTTGGGTTTTTAAACCTTGGTTCTCAAGTTTGCACAATAAATGCTTTTATCTATTGAGAGACCCACTATCTATCCCCAGACTCACTCTCTCTTGAAAAACAATTCATTTTCCATGTATTTTCTTGTATGTTCAGTTCTCAGTGTAATTGGTAGTATTGATATTAAAATAAATTACTCACCAGTATTCAGTTATCTATAAATAATTTATGTATGTAATATATAATTATCTGTTAATAAACATTTGAATTACTTTTTCATGTAAAACATTTTCCCTATCCAAATTATAAAAATAGGAATCACCCTTGTCTTAAGTCATATGTGTTTGAAGCCTGGACTCTCATTCAAACATAAAGGGCTGGCTTACCCCCTAGTAACAGCAAAATTATATCATGACTCCTGGAAAGGATAAACTCTTCATGAGATAGTATTTATGCCCCAATAAATTAGAAATGTTCCTTTGATTACATCTTCTTAGAGCTAATGTGGACATTCTTATGGACTCATGTAGGCTAAATCAACAGTTTATTTGTACTAATTTATGAAATATTTTGGATTGCACAGCTTGGTCATCTCATTATATAAAACACCAAACACTCACCTCCGTGGTACCTGGACATGATAGCATGATTCTGAACTCTTCAAAGAAAATTTTGCCAACCAAGGCTTTCTGTTTATTTGTAGGCCTTGCGGGGTCCTCGTTTGTAATTGAGCATTCATTCAGGACCCTTGCCTCCTCTCCTGTGATTTTATTTAAATATTAAAAAGTAGTAAATCTCCATTGCGCTTCCTTACATTCCTCTTGGCCATAGCATCAATTTGTTCTAGCAATCTTGACATAAACCAGGTTATGTAAGAGAAGGACTTATATTTTGGGAATGTTGCTGATCAGATCTGAAAGGCGAGTATAGTTTTTGGGTTGTGGAGTCTTTGCTTCAAGTTAGAGAGAACAGAAATTTGGTTAATTGTAGAAAGATCAGCACTGGAGACTAAGAACCACAGCTGGAGCATATCTCCATGTTTAATTAGGGATGCGTGTGGGAGGCTGGAGGAATGACTGCAGGTCCGAAAAGGTACATTTCTGGGGAGGATTTTATCTGTCCTATGGCGATCCTTAGCTGGCGCACAGTACTGAAACCGCAAGCTAAAATCCAGGTATACTACCTTCTTCCAAAACAGCTTAGCGTGGAGGGAAAAACACGAAGTGGGAAGAGGGAGGACATTGTATCAAATGTAGCTCTGAAGCTCTGCTCTCGTCACAGTGTATCAAAGCATCCTCTGAAGCGGGGTACTCACCACAGGATGGCCGATAGTTGGTTCTTGTCTTACCATCAACAGAAGGAAGGAAACCTAATTAGTTATGTGATTTACAGGATACATGTGTTTTACTTTTGTATGTGTGTATGTGTGGTGTGCAGTGTGTGCGTGTATGTGTGATGTGTGTATGTGGTATGTGCGAGTGTGGTGTGTGCACGTATGTCGTGTGTGTATGTGGTGCATATGTGTATGTTGTGTGTGGTGTGCTTATGTGGGGTGTGCACGTATGTGGTACATGTGTGTGCGTGTGTGTGCGTGTGTATGTGGTGTGTGATGTGTATGTGGTACGTATGTGGTGCGTGTGTGTATGTGGTATGTATGTGTGTGGTGTGTGTATGTGGTATGTGTGTGATGTGTGTATGTGGTGTATGTGTCTATGGTGTGTGTGGTGTGTGTATGTATGTGATGTGTGTGCTATGTGGTATGTTTGTGTGGTATGTGTATGTGGTACGTGTGTGTGGTGTGTGAGTATTGGTGTGTGTATGTGGTGTGTGTTTGTGTGTGTGTGTGTGTGTGTGTGAGTGACTGTGCACACTGAGGCCAGAGGGGGATGTTTGCTGTCCACCTTTATTTCTTTCTACCTCATCGCCTTGAGACAGGGCCTCTCCCTGAACCTGGGGCTTGCCAGTTTTTAGTGAGCCTGACTGACCAGCAGTCACCCCATCCTGTTTCCATTGACCCTGCCACCCCTTAGTGGGTGGTTGTAGGCACAAGCAGCCATGCCTTACCCAGCACGGCATCGTCTCAACACAATGAAGGTATATTTTTAAAAAATCCCATCAAAGCTGACATTCAGCTCATGCTGACATTGACGCCTAAGGAACTTTCTTCTGTGGGATTTTCTGAAGAGGGCATTTGCTTATTGGTTTCAGCATCCCCGACTCCTCAGACGTTGGTTTCTTCACCTGTATGAGAGGTTAGTAGCAGGGTCCTATGAAGTGCCAGAGGAAAGTGCGGCAGAGATGAACAGGCTTAGAAGGTTTTGGCGAATGTTTGCTGCATCTGTGCATGTACACACTGCACCGTGTTTCCCAGGCAGGAGCGAAAATCGTCCCATCCTGCATGCGGAGATATATGTTGCTAGCTGTCAAGTCATCCGCAGACGTTTTAATTTGGCTGGTGAATTTTTAATTTCTGGCTTGAGAGATTGTTTGATTCTTCCAACTTCTGAATCATCCTAGGGAAGTAGTAGCTGTGAAAACCACATTAACTTGAATGGCTACAGAGTTGCTAAGTATAAGGGTTGACTGTCTGCCCTGAAAACATTGTAGCAATGATCAGAAGTGTACAGTTAGCCCAGTGGCTTCTCAAAAATTGGCAGATGGGGGAATGGCTGCTTCACAGAGCTTCCTGGTTGTAATTAGGGCAGAACAGGTAAAGATGGGAAGAAACAAGACTCGTAGTGATGATTTTGACATTCAGAGGTAGCCAGCAGAGCTGTGTTTTCTTTCCAGAAGTCCTGGCTGTAGTGTGGATTGTGAAGTATTCCGGAGACACTTGGAATGTGTTGGGAACTCCCACCATCTGTCAGAGAGAGGCATGTACAGTATTTATTTGAACACATGATGCAGAGGTCCCTGCCAGATTGAAGACGCGATGCCCTATGACGATACACCTAAATGAACATTGTCACATGTAGCCTCCAGTATTTTCATTTTATTGGTCTGACTAGAATAATAAATGTATGCTTGCTTTTAATATATTAGACATTTATACCTTCTTTCTGAATTAAAACTTTAAATTAAAATGAAAAAATTGAAAGTTTTATTCTTTATTTCCCCATTATTCTTTGAAGCAATTTTTATGGAATTGATGGCAGAGAAGTTTTTTGAGCCTCAAAATTTCCTTATAGTAAATTAGTAACGATTCCTGTTTTTTTGAAGCATTGCACTGTTTTGTAGACTCTTGGGTGGGAAGGCTTCTCTGACAAGTTCCTCCTTTTCTTTTTACCTGTAGAACAATAGCTACCCCCCACCCCCGTGTAACTTCCCCAAGAGCTTCCATCAATCGTCATGACAAAGCTCTGAGACAGATAAAGCTACTTTGTTGAACATAAACACTGGTATCCATCCACCTGCGATGTTCCCATCTGTTTACATCAGTAGTGTAGATTTTGTTCATCTTGCCCACAGGAGTTTTGTGAGGGCAATGAGAACACTTCTATCTCAGCTCATGTTACTTCTGGGGCTTTGGTTACTTGACATTAGAGTGTATTAAATATTTGGTTTTCCCTGAGTAAAAGCGTGCCCATCTTAACAGGTCCTCCAACACATTCCTATCTTGCTTGCCTCCTTTCGTGGGCAACGAGGTTGAAGTAGAGAGAGACTATAAATAATTAATGAGGTAAAAAGTGCTGTCTCCAAGCTCCCAATGACCCACCTTACTCAGATTCACATTTCTCTTCCTCTATGGAAATATAAGGCCAAAGGGGAAGATTTAGGTTCCAGTAAGATGTGGGAGGAAGAAGAGGATGAGGATGCCAATGCTGTGGTCTGCTCAGGGACTTGATTCCTTGGGCATTTGTTGGGAGGCAGCATCTTCCTCCCTGGTAATATTCTATCTTACCGGGAAGGATCCTCACAATGTTCATAGCCACGTGAGTTCTGGAGGATCATGGCCATAGATGATATTTCTAACAGTATGCAGAATGTGTAAGAGTGGGTGTATGAGCTGGTAGTGGGAACCGAGTGTGGCTGCAGATGGCCCCGAGAGAGCTCCGTGGATTGGTAGGAAGGTTCTAAAATTGGATGATGGTGATATTTGTGCAACTCTACAGAAAATCATTGAATTATAATCTTAAAAAGAGTGAATTTTATAAATTACATCTTAATAAACCAATAAAAATGCCTGATGTTTGTGATGCCGCTAAAGGAACCCCCATTTCCTCTTGGCCAGAGGGGTGCTGCAGACTCTGAAGTGCAGCGTCATATCTGAAGGCTTCCTTACCTATGACCAGAGCAGGGAAGATTTGCACGGAGGAGACTGAGGGATGCAGGCAAGCTGCCACAGGGATAGTGAGTGCTGCAGTCACCAGATGAGAAGAATGGTACCCTGTCTACGGTTATGATGGCTCTAACTAGGTTCTCAAGCTAAGACACATCTCTCTGCAGAGCCCGAAGGCTGTCTGTCTGAATCACTGTAACTTAGTCATTAGTTTGAAAACTGTAGTGGCATTTCATTTGTATTTTAATAAATAAAGCTTGCCCAGACATCAGAAAAGTAAAACAGCCACATTGGCCAACCTTACAGACCAGGCAGCAATGACTCACACCTTTAATCCCAGTAGCCACACTAGCTTGCCATAGAAACCCCATGGTAGTGTTGCCTGCCCTTAATCCCAGAACTAGAGAGGATTATAAAACGGTAGGAGACAGCTCTTAGGCTCAGTCTCATTTTGAGGTTTCCTGGAGGCAGGATTTTTGGGCTGAGGTCGAGTTAAGAGCCAATGACTGGTTGCTTTGCTTTTCTGGTCTTCAGCTTGAACACCAATATCCTGTCTCTGAGTTTTTATTAATCGCGCTTCAGAAAACAGTCTTTTATAGTCAGAAATCTTACCTTTAAATCCTGTCAGCCCATATGGTCGTTTAAGTAACTTGATCAAATGTACCATGCAGGCTTGATAGTAAATCTTATTGCATTACCATTTTTCCTATAACTATTATTTAATAATGTGCAGAAAACATTTACCATAACATTTTAGAATTTTGAACCACTTTGTGTGTGTGTGTATGTGTGCATATGCCTGTATGTGCATGTGTGTGCCCACGCCTGTGTGCATGTGTGTGGTATGAGGCATTTCCGAAAGTCTCTGCCGACTTGTATTGCTGAGACTTGAGATAAACCTGCAAGGACTCTCTTAGTAAGGGGAGCGCAGGAAACAATTGACACTGTTTCTTGGTTCACATTGTTTCTGAGACATTTCCTGTTTCCTAGTATAATATGGCTTTCCCATGAGAACAATTTATTTGCAAATGGTTAGATATGGTAGATTTCTCATTGGCACACGTTCTGTGGGGAGACTGTTCGCTGTGCTTTGGGGTAGCAAACTGTGGTCTTTGTGTGTTGATGGTGGGGGCTGGGGGCTCTGCTTTGAGTGAAGATGCTCCAACTTTTTTCCAGGCATCAGGAGTTTTCTGTGACATACTATCCCTGAGAGTTCTTTCTTCCATAGTTGGAGTCTTTTTCTTGAAGCAGCGTATGATTCATTTAAGCTGTCAATTTAAGGAAAATCTCATGAATTATGGTGTTTTTAGGGTTGCCTGGTGAGTTCCAGGGAAAGTGGTTCACAGCAATTGATACTCAGGAGGCTGAGTTCCATGGTGGTATGTGATATTATCTCTGGGAACTGTAAAGTACCATCAAAGAATAATTCTAGAAATGGGAAATGAAACACTTAGATGAGATAACCTAATCTAATTTGCAATAAAGGGGTGTTCAAATTACATCCGAAATGATGATTCTCACATTCGGCTGTTACACTGTATATAAAGTGAAAGTAAAAGTTTTTCAATTAAAAAAAAGAGACGTGGGACTTTGAGTTCCTTTTCCATCTCCTCTGATTCTGTGAAATGATACTGCTTGTCAGTCTGAAGCGCCTTCCCTTCGGAGGCCTGCAAGCTGTTAGAGCTGTTTGCTCATGCTCTTCTCTCCAAGGCAGTCTTTTGCTGGGATCAATCTTATTTTTATCATCCTAACAACCAGTTTTTAGAAACTTCTGGAAACGGAAAAAGAAAAATGAGAATGGCACGGTGGCTGACATTCGTTTCAGCGTTTCCTAGTGTGAACATTTGAGTGCGTCTAAAATCTCCTCTCTAAGTATGTCTTATTTTTCTCAGTTTGTCCCGGTTCTTAGTCTCTGTTCTGCTGATTGGATAAAAAAAGTTATAGTGTAAAACCTTATCTGCAGCAGAATGACTTTTTGAACTTTTGATCTTTATTTTTGCAGCTCAGAAAGAATGAAGGTTCGTTCCCTTCATTCTAGTCAATATAACCACAGGTCATGAAAAACTGGAGCAGGGCAGACCTCTAGGGGCTGCCCAACTTAAGCCCCTCATGGTATAAAAAGATGAGGCCGAGGCTCCAAGAGTTAAAGGGCTTGTAATTTATATAGCTCATTGGTAGGGTGCCTAGAGTGTGTGAAACCCTGAATTCTAGCAGAGAATAAACTGGGCATGATGCTGCATACCTGGAATCCCAGAACTTGGGAGATGGAGGCAGTAGGTCCAGAAGTTCAAAGTAATCCTCTGCTCCTTATCAAGTTGAGGTCAGCCAAGGCCGCATGAGACCCTGTCTCAAAAAGCAAAAGCAAAACACAAACAATCAGAAGGAGTACAATGACGGTGATGTATAGACCAGATGACAGATGTGTGAGCACAATGAAGAATTCTTGATTTCTAGTTTGGTATTCATTGACTTTTCTAAACCTATGGCTGAAACCTGTGGGGACAGAACCAAGTACCATCCAATGGGTGGAATTATACCATAGCCAAGTAAAATTTGAAAAGGAATTCTATGTTTCAAGAATTTAGTTGCTTGAGTGAGCCAAATACTGAATTATAATGCCAGGCTCATAGGCTTATCTGGCCTGTGATTCTTGGATTGTTTATGTGTAGAGATATCATGACATGAAATGACTGTCAGCTTGTCTACTTTCCTTAGGCCACCACACCATCTACATTGGGGTCCACGTGCCCAAGAGCTACCGGAGAAGGAGACGTCACAAGAGAAAGGCAGGGCACAAGGAAAAGAAGGAAAAGGAAAGAGTCTCTGAGAACTACTCAGACAAATCTGACGTGGAAAACGCTGATGAGTCCAGCAGCAGCATCCTCAAGCCGCTCAGTGAGTATCCTGGCTCAGCACCACTCTCCACCGCACTCCTCAGCAGGAAGAAGCTTTCCAGACTCTCGTGGCCAGTGTAGAGGGAGTCAGGAATCCAGGGGTGGTCTGTCTCGTGGGTAATGCCTGTAGACATGCTTCTTGTCCTGACAAGTTGATCTCAGAGCTCATGTAGAGGATTCTGAGTTGATGGCGGAAAGATATGGGCAAAGTGTAGGCACAGATGACACTTCTACATCCTGAGATGTGAGATAGGGCAGAGTTTCACAGATGATATAGTATTTAACCATAGCAATCAACAGTTAGAGGCTCTTGAAGGTGGTTCTGCTTGGAAATCAGTTCTACCAAGACAGTAGGTTAAGATGAGGGTGGGTGCATGTATATGTTCACCGTCTAAATGTCACAGTCACAGGTGCCATCCATCCGGATTGCAGGCCAGGTCAGTGGTTTAAAAAGGCGTGTCAGAGGGGCATTACATAGTGCAGAGAGGAATGCTGAATGACACAGCTTTTCAAAGGTCGGCCATCATGGCTTTCTTACATTGTATAAAGCATTAAGACAGAATGGCAGGAGATCAAAGGACACCCTTGGACTCAAGGGACAAGTAGACCACGGGTTTTGGCATGTGTTTATGCTGCTCTATGTTTGTTGAGTGTGGAGACTCTTTGATATATGGGGAGCCTTATGTCTGGAATGGGAGTGGATCCGTATAGTGTGAACACATGCCAGTTGTGGAAGATTCCTGAAGAAGACGGACTTAGCGGCAGCTTTCGTGCTGGCAGAGCTCTTCGTCTCTCGCAGAAACCCAGACCCTGCCATAAAATGCATTATGGGTGGCACAGATAAAGATCAAGTTCAGTCATTGCAGGCGATGACAGGCCACATTAGAATGAACAGCTCAGGGGCGTTGAAAAGTGAATTCGCAGCATTAAATTAAAGAGGGTGTGAAGCGCAGTGATGTGGATCTCTCATAGGCTCAGCACTGGAACGAAGCAGGTGGCTTAGGAAGCCAGACAAGGCCCGCTCTGAAGAGGAGCGACCCAGATGGGACACTCAATTAATAGGAAGTGTTGGAGACTTTGGAAATGGTCTAAGCTGAAAAAGGAGTAGAGCGGGTGTGAGCTGTAGGAGGGGTTAGAGGACAGGTGACTGAAACAGAGCTCTCGTCACGGGAATTCCAGGGCAACTCGTTCTAAAAGCATTCTTCTTGATATAGCACCTAAAATAATACTATCTGTTTTAAGCCAAGTCCTTGAAATGCATATAAATGCGGGTTACAACTAGCAGCTTGAAGAAAAAAGATAATATTCCACTCCAAATAGGTTACTCTGGTTTCTCTCTGTTTACTGTCTGTTTTGGCATGGCACCAGCCAGTATCAAAGAGGGCCTGTGCTGTGTACATGTGAGAGATCCCATCTCTTCCTCTTCTCTCTTCTCCATTTTTTCTCCCTCCTCACCTCCTTTGGCCCCCTTCCCTCTCCCTTCCTCTCTCCTTCCCCTCCCCTTCTCTTTTCTCCCTCTTTTGAAGGCATCTCTTATTCTTTAGTTAATAACAAGAGTGTGTCACCCCTGTTTATTAGAAAGAAAGAGATGCCCTCACCTAAACAAAAGTGCCAAGGAATTTAGAGGTGATAATGATGTGCCAACGCTTTTGGAAAGGCTGTGCAAACGGTGCTAGTAGCACTCAGGTAATTAGGAATGGGCAGCTCAGAAAGAGGCTTAGTTAAATGTGTGTTATTCATGGAATGCTGTTGTTCTCTGTGGCATTTGGGGAGCGTTTTGGATATAGCATGAGCCCTCAGAGGTCTCTTCCTGGGCACACTGCTTTGTGTCTTAAGTTAGGTTTGGGAAATGTGTAAGCATGCTATGGACCAACTAACTGTTCGATGAGTGGTGGTTGTCAGCTTGCTTGCTGTTTAGCCAAAGATGACTTTGAACTTCTGATCCTTCTGTCTCTATGTCCAGAAGAGCTGGGATTATAGGCTTGCTCTGGTACATGTGATGCTGTAGGCTGATCTGAGGACTCCATGTATGTCAGATGAGCACCAAATGAATGATAGCCTAGTCGGAGGATTTTTTTTTTTTGAGAATTTTTTTTTCCATACATTGTTTTGTTTTATTTTTTCCATTCAAGAACATAATTAAAGATAAAAAAAAATTTTTTTTTCCTTTCTTCCCCTTCTCCCGGTCCCCTCCCACTACCCCCCACCCCTCCTCCCTCCCCCTTCTTCCTTGAAAGAGGGCATGGTGCCCTGCCCTGTTGGAAGTCCAAGGCCCACCCCCATC
>PVIU01020360.1:0-34130 GCA_004026605.1 Ondatra zibethicus
CCTATTGCTATCACATTGGAGGTTAGAGAGTCACATGATAATTAGTGAAGAATACAAACTCTTGGCATATAAAAGAAAACACTTTAGATAATAACAAAGCATAAATAAAATCTCATACTCCCAAGATTTTAATTTTGACCTCATTGTGTCTGTAAAGTCACACAGAAAATTGGGTGAAAAAGTGAATGGGTTATATTTTCTCTATTTGATTTCTACAGCCCTTTTGTAGAAAGGAAAACACTTCCTTATGCTTATGAAATATTTGTTGGCTAAATGTAATCATATTATCATGGAAGAGAGAAATGCATGAAAGGATGGATGATTCTGTCACTGCTGCTAAAATTTAAATAGATTAAGAATAACTAGAATTCTTTTTTAATACATTAAATACAGAAATTTTCTCCTGTTTATCTGTAAATAATTGTGAGCCACACATTCTATTCTATGTATAAATACATATTTGCATATCTTTACAAATATTTTCTTCCTGACTTTATGCAGTTTGTTTTTCTTCTTGGGTAAATTAGCTCCCTTTGACCTCGGTACTAAAACTTACCTTGTTGACATCTTCCTACACGTCTCCTTGTCAGGTTATTAAAATTTGATTCTATTCTCCAAGGTACCAACAATCTCATCCAAATTAATGTTGTCGGTGATTTAATGAATAGGCTTTCTACTCTAGAATCCCCGAACTCTGAATATATTTCTCATGGCAAATGTCTGTCAGCAGCAGAATGACCTCTGAGCAACATTTTAAAATACCAGTGTGAAATCAGGCTTTGTAATTCATACAGCTAGGTATTTCCTCCAGAAGATGAAATGGATGCAATTTGAATCAAGTGCAGACCAGGAAGACCTCTGATGCTCTGAGGCTGTTACAACCAATAGGTTTCGGGGACCACATGAGAATGGACTATTTGAGAATGTGCTTTATACATTTACTTACACAGAGAGGCATGCAATGTATTCTGGGACTGTAAAAGATAAAATCAGACCTCCATATTCACATATTAATAAAAGATAATGCGCTATAGCTGGGGAAGATACTTAGTAGTGTTACAGTGCAAGTATGAATACCTGGGTTCAATCCTCAGAACCCTTGTAAAAATATTGAGTGATGTTTTTGCAATTCCAACAACAATAGGGATGTGCGATCAGGCAGATTCCTGAAGTTCATTGACTGGAATGATCAGGTAGATTCCTGAAGTTCCCGAAGCAGGGAGCACAAGCTAATTAGAGACTCAAACCCAAGTGTATGTCTCCTGAGGAACGATAACAATGGTTAATCCAGCTTCTACACACATGCGAAAGCATATGTACCAACTCCCATGAAGACACATACACAGACTAACACACACACGCACACAGACTCACTTACCAAGGAGTGGCTAATGTGTAATATATAGAATTTCGAAATTTAATTTTTTAAAATAGCATTACTAAACCTGTATAATACTTAGCAGCAACCTGTAAACATTTATCCTTATATCCCTGGAGAAGTGGCATCTTCGCCCCTCATCAAACTCTCTTTGCAACAGATTGGGACCTCTGCAGAAAACCAACAATTGAGCAAGCATTGTTGAGACAAGGCCGGAAAGACTGCAAGAGTCAGAGGATGAAGAACGACTGTGTCTCCTAGGAATAATGAACAAGTAAAACACCAACGAGTACACCAAACTGGAACGAGGAAAGCCCATGAGGACTCAGCCCCACATAAAAAACGCTAGGAAGCCGATAAATCTGGGAACAAGACAAACGATCTTACCCAGGAAGATGAGCTGACCAGTGTCAAACACTAAGCAATGAAAACACGCATTAAGTAACATTATATATTTGGAGCAGGTTATATTAGGAATATATATGCAAAAGCAATTAGTGAAAGAGGTAATGAATTTGAAGGAGTGATAAGAGGGATGCATGGGAGAGTCTAGGGGGAGGAAAGGGAAAGGAGAAATGTAATTAAATTATAATCTCAAAAATTAGCATTGAAAATTAGTTTCACTATATGAGCATATACAATACTGAACTAAGAAATACTCCATAATCACAGTATAGACTAAATTATAAAGAGAGATGACTTGGAGGCTAAGAATCCTTGTTGCCCTTATAGAGGACCCTGGTTCGGTTTCTAGCAACCATATCAATACAGATAATTGACAGTAACTCCAATTTCAGGGACTCAGATTCCATATTGTGGCTTCCAGGGCATCTCCATGCACAAGGTTCACATACATATACAGTTATGATCACATAAAAGCATAAATGTATTTTCTCTTAAATATTGTTCAAAGTAAAAATTACATTGAAGATGCACATACAAAATGGGAAATAACATTTTGCCATGTCTTATGGAGCATGGTATTCTAAAATTGGAGAAAAATTTTGTAAATCTGTAGAAAGATGGGCTTTAATACTGCAAGAATGATAAACATAAAATAAATATTCATAAACTTTTCCTCATTGTTTTCTGTTTTGATGCATACAAAGCCCAAAAAGGAGCAGATGACAGTGAAGATATCCTTTGTAGAGGAAATCATACTGAGCTAATGTAAAAGAAAGATTTTTTTAAATTTTCATAAATTATAAAAATATGTAAAATTTATTACAGCATGTTTAAAGGAAGAAAGTCTGTAAAATAACTGATGTATCTTCAGAACTATGAGAAATGGTCTCTATTCTTATAAGTAAAGCTAATATTTGTGATTAGCAGAGATAATCTGAAGCTTTTATCTTAGTATTTTAAATGTGTAGTTAGGGGTATGTTTGTGTTTGGATATAGGCACAAGAATGCAGAAGAGCTCGGAGATCAGACATGTTGGATTCCTTGGAGTCCGAATTACAGACGCTTGTAAGCCACCTAATGAGGGCTCTGGGAATCAGATTTAGGTCCTCTGAGAGAGAAGACCATACTGTTAACTGCTGAGCCATCTCTTTAGCAAAGTTAAAAATTGTCACTCTCTTTTTCTACTAGACTTTTAAAGGAGAAACAAAGAAAATTACAAGCTAATTTAAATTTCACAAATATTCAATTTGTAATGTTTACGGCTCTACCTACACATTGACTATGGGAAAGCATCATTCCAAAATGTGTTGGCATCCAGGTGTTTGAGCTGTGTCAGATTAAAATTGTAAAGAACCCATGACCAATCACCTTGACTGAATGGAGATACAAAAGAATAACACTTGTAAGAATTGATTCATGCATTCCTGAAGACTAAGGTCAACTGAATTCAGATGCAACATTGAAGACTGTGAAACAGAGGACAGAACATTAGGAACTTATAATAAGGGATTCAAGACTGAAAAATAAGGGATCTTATAATCAGGGATTCAAGAATAGTTCAGAATCAAGCTGATTGCCCCCTACTCACTCCACACAATGCCCCTATGCATGATCATAGTAACAACTTTCTTGCTATCACAGTGAAAAGGGTTCAGGACAGCACATCACGATCACGATATTCTGTTGTTATTATCATGTTATATCACCTATTATAACTTGTTTTTATGAACATTGGCAGAATAAATAGACATGGGATATATTGAAAATATAAAAATTTATATGTAATGAGTGAAATAATTTGTTTTATCTGTAAGAATGTGATTTATAGATGACAATTTTAAAATTTGAAATAACTGAGAACATGCATATACAGCCTATTCAGTCCTCATAATGTTACTTATATGTATGTGATTTCAGGACTGAACAACTGTTTTGGAGAGCTCACCGGGGTGCTGTTCCCTAGAAAAGAGTATGTTTTTCTCTCATTCTCAGAATTCCTTAATTGTCTGTTCTTTGTCTGAGGTTATGGTCCACATTGCAAACTTATATCTGAATGTAATGAATAAGTGATGTGAGAAGTTCTTCTGTGTATGTGTTGTTTTTATTGGTTAATGAATAAAGCTGTTTTGGCCAATGGTAGAAAATCTGAAAAAATCCAGGTAGAAAATCTAAACAGAGATATATATAGAGAGAGTAGGCAGAGTCAAAGGGTCGCCATCTAGCTGCTGAAGGAGACAGATACCCAGAGTTTTTACTGCTAAGTCACAGCCTCATGGCAATACACAGATTATTAGAAATAGGTTAATTTAATATGTAAGAGCTAGCTAGAAAGATGCCTAAACTATTGGACAAACAGTGTTGTAATTAACATAGTTCTTGTGTGATTATTAGAGTCTGAGTAGCTGGGAAACAAACTCATAGTCTGTCTACAAGGAAAGGAAAAGAGCAAGGCAGAGATACATGGAAGTATTTGAAGGGATTAGCTGGAAGGGTGAGAATGATGTAATCATTTAAAAATTAGAAAAAATCTAGGTAAAAACATATTAAGAACACTGTGACATGGTTGAGGAGATGGCTCAGTGGTTAAGAGCATTTGTAGACCCTTCTGGGTACTAGAGTTCTATTCCCAGCACCCATGTTGGAAAGCTCATAAGCATCTGTAACTGCAGCTCCATTGTATCCCATATCCTGTTCTGGTCTCCGTGGATATCTGCACACATACATGCATTAATCCCCACACAGACACATACATACATTCTTAAAGAACAAAAATGAAGGGAAAATTTGGAAAAGAACACTGAGACCAAAAGAATGCAGTGTTACCGACATTTACTTTAAAAACATGTGCATGTATGTGAGTATGTGTTTGTGTGTCTGCATTGGTGTTATATTTATTTGTGTCTTTGTACCTGTGTGTGAATAGAAAGAGATCAAAAATCCTATATCTTCTTATTTCATATCTCAACTCTCTTCAAAACAGGATATTTCATTGAAGCGTGAACTCTCTGATTGACTAGATAGCTGGCCAGCAGGTACCTGGCATCTTCTTGAGATCTCTGATTGGTTAAACTAGCTGTCCAGCAAGTAACCAGGATCTTAATGACTCTGATTCCTTTGTTGGGACACTAGATAAGGCCCACCACAATCATCTTATACTTGGAAGATGGCAATACAAATTCAAGGTCTTAGGTTTGTACACATGAACTTTGAAAATAGAACTATCATTTGAGTGTTATTAATTTAATATTAAATTTTCAACAAAAATATATAAAAAAACAAATTTTCTATTGATTTCTAATAAAAGGGGATGGTGACTTGTAGGACATGTATGTGTCTCTCACAATTTTCTTATTACTTAATCATTCATATTTTTCTAAGAATGTACTTTATTTTAGTACAGACAATTGTTTTCCATTGTCCATATTTTAAAAAGTTGTCTTTTATAGTGAACAATTTTGAAATTACTATGGCTTTTAACTGTTTATACTTATAGGCATATCATATTTTAAGGGATAATCTCACTATAATCACTTTCAAAATTCTGCTCTGTTGTTGATACTTTAATTTTGTATTTATTATTACATTTATATGTAGTTCAAAACAGTATTTTCATAATACTATAAATAAATTACTTCAAATATTTTGCATATTAATGACACATTAAGATGTTATAAAACATACTTATCCTGAAACATGTGGCTTTTTTGATTTATTTTCAGTTATACTTAAATCACGAGATTTTCAAATAAATAAGGTTTTCTCCCTATTATATGTCAGCATATTAAAGTTTAATTATAGAACTTCAAAATTAACTCTTATACTCAACATTCACACATATTTTCAAGGCCTTTAGCTTAATCCTTACCTTTAAAAGAATAAATTTTAACATCTTCCAGTTTGTCAATTTTTTAAATAATGGCAATTCACTAACTATGAATTTTTAGGCCTTTCATAGATTAGCTTGAATATCTATTTCTGACTGATTGTAAATGAGATACAATCAACATGTAGTGGGTGCTTTACACGTTTAGTATCTCCGTTTTGACAGTGTTGATTCAATGAGCCATTCTTCAAAGCATGAATTACTTCTAAATTTTGCTTAATGGTTAAGCAGGCAAGAGCGAATGTATTTACCATGTTGTATTTACTTTCCAGCTTAATATCAGGCTTGTCATGGTAACTTTGCCCTTCAATTTGTGATTATCCTTAAAAATAGAAGATGTTCCAATTTTCAGTTTCCATTTATTTTGATAAATATTCTAACTTAGACTCCTTCTGTGATGGATTGTATCTACAACATAACCAATTCAGGAGTGTATTTTAGACTCCTTCTTTGGATATGCTAAGCAAATGAAAACACGTTGCCACTAACACATTTATCTGTGACATTAAAGGGAAAATTCGCAAATGCATCCCTAGTTCTGCCCTTTGAAACTGAATTCAGATCATTTGTGGAATCTGAGAATGGGCTTGCATTTAAAAACAAGTCTTTACTGGGTTAATTTCATTGCTTTTCTATTTAATGTATCTTATGACACATTGTAAAATTACTTTCTAAATCAAATTAATTTCTAGATAAATAATTATGTGATTGAAATAAACTTATTCACAGTCTTTCATTTTTCCTGTTTGCTCTGTTATAGAACTTATATTAAATATATTTTTTACTGATACATTATCATTTACTTAATGAGTAATTTGCAATATTAGATATATACATAGGTTTACAATGGTTAAATCATATTGGTTACATCTTTATGGTGAAATTTTCTATATTCTTTGGAGTATGTACTCTCTGCCATCACTCTTAGATGCACTGGCACACCAATCCTTTTGCTTAATTTAAACAATCTCTTAATAACTCACCATTGATCAGCTTTCCTCTTTTTCATTCCTTCCTCAACTCCCTCCAGTTTTGTAAGAACCCTTCTCTTCTCAGCTCATAGAGATCGACTTTCTTAGAATGGACAAATAATTAAATCATGCACTATTTATTTTCTCTTTACTTCCCTTAAAATGAAGATCTCTGTTTCCATATGGAATGCTAAGAATAGCAGAGTTTTATTTGGTGTCTTATTAGGATTGCATTGTATGCATGTACTGCATTTTCTTGATCCCTTTTTAAAATGATAAATAATCAGGTTGTTTCTCCTGCTTGGTTACTTGAGCAATTCTGTTGTATACATGGAAGTGAATATATTTCTCTCACATACTGATTTCTTTCATTTGGATGAATACTCAAGAATGCGATTGAAATACATGGATCATTTGTATTTTCTAAGTTAATGCAGGAATCCCATATTGTCTCAAATAGAATCCTTACTAATGTATAATGCTCCCTATGTCGTGAATAAGTTCCATTCCTTCCACGGCATTGATAGCAATTGTCTGTTGATTCACTTCTATGCGAGCCAGGGATTGCACATGGATACAGTCACTTGCAAAGCCTAATAATATCTCTTCACCACTTTTTTTTTTACTCCACTCTCAGACACAAATATGCATTAAAAGGTATTTAAATGCTTACATCATAATTTCTATATTCAGTATGGTGAATTTTGAGATATTTTCAATGTGCCTATAGATGAGAGCCTGCTTCAAATGGCATTAAATAATATGGCTTTTCTTCTTGAGTCTTGATTTGCAAATTTTGTGGAAGAGCTTTCTAGCCGTGAGACCACTGCTCTGCTCAGGGAGACCTCTCCTGGGATACTTGCCAAGCCTAGTGAAAAAGATTTTATTTTCTTTTCCTCTTACAGAAAATTGAGGCCAGAAGTTCCGCACTAAAAGAATAATTTCCCACCTTTTGACACTATATAGTTATCCTCATATATGCAATCTTCAACTCATTCTTCATGGAAAACAGCTGCAGAGAAACGCTTCCCTATTTAGTTCACAGACTGTCAGAGACTGTCATGTGATCATCTCCCTTTCTTCCTTGCAAAAAGGAAAATACATTTTATATCTGAAACAACCCAGGGCATATAATCAATTTCCAATGGTGGGTGATTCACTTCAACTGTAATTTCTAAACAACAGCTTTGCTTTGTCTTTCTGCTCTTCCTTTCCTGTCAGGTTGTGAATTCATTGTTTCTCTGTTTTTCTTCTGTGCTAATTTTAAGCAAAGTGTGCAATCATCTGTGACATATTTTATGTTGAAGTGCTACGAAATGCTTCATTTTGCTGCCGCCTTCCAAAGCCAAGTTACTTGTTTCAGGTAGAAATTAGCATATATCTCCTTCTGCTTTGCCAGGCTCAGTATCTCTTGTCCATCTTCTTTGTCTGAGATATGTCATGATATAAACTGCATGTGACTTTTCATACAGCTTCTATTTTCTCAGAGTTGCTGCCTGGGTGTTGGTTTAGCTTACAAAGAGGTTTTCTTTGTTTTGTTTTTTTCTTTCTATGTTTGGCTTTGTTTCTGCCACTTATTGCTCATTCTACTAATCTATACTTTCATATTAGGTAACTTAATTTTGAGATTTTTTTTTCTAGATGACAAGAAAAGGAAGGAGCCCAAGGAAGTGGATCAGTCTGTATGAGCTCTTGATATAGAAGCATGGAAACCTAGTTTGGATCCATAGCATTCAAGAAAACAAACAAAAACTTGTTGGGCCACCCTTGAAACTTTAGCCCAAACCATATGGGTGGTGGCGATAGAAGGATGACGTTTGCTGGATGTCAGCTTAGTTCCAGACTCAGTGATAGACTCTGTCTCAAAGGGGTAGAGTAGAAAAGTGACAGAGCAGGACCCCATTCATCTTCCTTTAGTTTCTGTGTCTCCAGGCATGAGTTTGTGTTCATGCACACACATGTACACATAGTACACTCAGACTTTCCATAAATCTTCACGTACTAGTTAGTAAGTGAAACCAGTGCCCACTTTTGCTACTAAGTTACTTTAGGCTCTTATAAAACATTCCTCCAGTGCAAGCTCATATGTTTGTTTGCTTGCTTGCTGTATTAACCTAAAAAAAGAGGCAGGCCTAGATCTATTGCCCACAGAACCTCAGAGGCCCTGAAGCTGAGTTATGGTTCTAGAAGCAAGCATAGTGGTGATAAATCTGACCAGCTGGATTATGTCTCGAAAATACCATATGTTGCTGATGACTTGATTTGTTATCTCTAATTATCCCTTGACTCAGTGTGAGTCAAGATGAGTCTAGCTATTCATATTTTGCCTCCAATTACCAAGGTAACTTGGGTATTTGCCTGAAACTAAATTGATGCTTCCTACTTAGTACAGCATGCAAGACAACATTCATTTATTCTGTGTGCCCCAAGTCACTGGCACACAGAATTTTTGCCCATCTCTTCTACAGACCTTATATCATATGGCAGACAGTTTATGGGATGCAGTGACTCTTTCTATGACTTATTAGATAGTTCTTCTAGGTAGATATAAATATGCTAAATAAAGGTAAAGTGTGCCATTTGCAATAGGAAAACTCTTATTTCCACTCATGAGCATTGTTTTCTCGCTCTTAGTAGTAAAAGTAAATCAGAGATATTGCTACAATTCCAGGGCACATGCTAAGAATATTTAAATGAAGAGGTATGATCAGAGAATGTTTTATACATATGTTCATATTGTATAATGCTCAAATAAATTAAGTGTCACAATAAATTGATTTTCCATCCTTTTCCAGAAACATTTATTTAATGGAGCACAGAAAAAGAGCATATTTAGCTAGTGCCTTTGAGCTTCTCTGGGATCTATTATTTCTGTCAGCCTATTGGAGTGAATAACTCATAATAAATAATGTAAATGAATTACTGACCCATGATATTAGGGGAATGCTGAATCCTAGTGCTCACGTTGTTTTAATACATTGTGATTGTAAGAAGCATAGCATTGTGTGTAATAACATTATTGGCTGTTTTTTTCTGCTCAGAAATTAAGAAATTAGTTAGAAATGCATTATAGTTTCCACTAAACTAGAATACAGTGACGGTTCTTTCCATACTATAATGTTACTAGTGTTTGGATATTATGGAAAATTTCCATGTGTATTACCCCAGAGCAGTAACATAATTAGTTATCTTCCCATATTCTTTCAAAGAACTCCTTAATAAATTATACTGCAAAAAGAACATGAAACATGCAATAGTATTTTAAAATCAAACTGTAAAATCAGTAATGGCTTTATTGAGTGATGTTTAGCTAGGAGCTTTATCTATATTTCTAATATCTATGCCTATATACTTCTATATACATACAGATATTTATATGTATTTAGATATATATTTATAATGTAATCTCTTTGTCTTTAATCATACATTTCTTTCAAGAAGGGAGGTTGACCAGTAAGCTCAAATTATACAGAATCAATTTGATTGATCATAGTCCTGGGCCTTTCACATAATCCTAATTTTGTGAAAGTATGAACCGAGATCTTATTATCATATCCCTGCTAAACACCATGCCATTTTAAAATTTACTCTTATTTATAACAGAAAGAAAGCTTTGGAACTTCAGAGTTTATTTTATTCTGAATTATCATGATTAAAACAAGAAAAAAAAACCCTGAAAACTCAGAAAGTGTTCATGGATGGCATCATGAAGAGGTGAGAAAACAAAATGAACATATATAATGCCTAAATTCTGCCTTCAATGTAATTAAGGGCTATGCTGCTTGATTATTTGTTATAGTATATTACTTTTGATGGAAATTTTAAAAAGATGCATTGTATTTCAAGACATATTTTTAGTTTCTGGAATAGATGTTTTTCTTCATTTCTAAAGGACAGACGCTTCAGCTTAGGTTACTTGAAATATTTAAGTTTTTTTGTTTCCTTAATTTCACTACTAATAGATCACTTAGATAAATATTTAGTAGTTTGATTGTAGCATGATAAAAAGAAAGCAATGAGGAAAAGAGAGAACGAGAAATAGAGGAAAATGGAAATTAGAGGTAAAGTGTTGAGATTCTGAATTAGATTACTATTCCATGATTACATTAACAAAAATAAGAGAAATGTTCATGTTTAGAAGTATGAATTACTTCTAAATATTTGTGAAATTATTCCAAAGATGCATCTATTCTAATTCTGTTAGTGGGATGAAGAATCTGAGACAACTTCTTTCACTACATAAATCAACAATAAGAAACTGCCTGCATTTTTGTTTCAATGACTCAAACTGCAAATAATTTTCACATGAAAATATGAATTGTAGTATACAAATTTATAGTTCTGACTTCTGAAAGTCTTCATAATCTGAAGAGAGAATATGCTTCATTAGATATTTCCACTTTGATTTCAAAAGTAATGGAAAAGATTTACCCTACTGCAAAGATAAGACTATGAATAATTAACTCTGAACGAATATTTAAGAATTCAGAAAAAACTTTAGAGTTGAGTGAAGGAACAGGTTATAGTCATTCAGTCTAAAGTATTATAGGTATATGTCATTGATGAGAACCAAGTCTCAGAAAAATCTAAACTTAATTTTAGAGGCTTATGAACAATAATGCATTTTACTTTAGATTTTGGAAAGTTTCTTAACCTTTCTAAACCTAAGTATGCCCATTAAAGAGGTGGTGTAAATGTTCTGGTATAGATGTGAATAATGGGGAATTCCTCTTCAAAGGACAATATGTCCTATTTCATATTTCTTAATTTTTGCCCATCTTTTTCCAAGCCCATTCACACTTATTTTAAGTCAACCGGAATAGCTAATGCTTACCTGTAAAATTTATATGAAATTTATCCCAATTAGTGCAGCTCCAGTGAACACTGAGATCTTGCTTGCACATGCCAATGTTTACAAAGAGTGAATGATTTACTTCTGAGTATAATTTGTGCAATGATGTTTTTTAATCCATCAATGACTATTAATTTTACTTATGCTTTTTCAAAAGTTAAATCAAGGAAATTCAGAACACTCCAAGAAAAGTTTGAGTGGCAAATACTGTATTCTTAGTGTAGTAATCACAGTATTTTATAGTAAATTATATTCAGTACTTTGATTTAGAATGCGTTTTTAACTCTAATGTGATACACATTGTAGAAAAACTTCCTGGATGTGGAATAAATGAGAAATCTTGTAAGAATAAATGACATTTTTAAAATATTTGATTAAGGCACATATTTCAAAGACAGCCAACCAATTTTGAAAATATTCATAAAATATAATATATTGCTAGCCTGAGCCAAAAGCATCCTTCCTGTTTGGTATGTAAATTCTCAAATTATTGCTATGTAAATGCTCTTCTTTTTAACAGTTTTTGAAGAGAAGATTCACTCAATAGCTAACAATGCTTTTATAGGTGATGGAAATGCCAATGCTTCATTATAATATAAATTATGTAAACAATGGTCAAGATCTCATCCCTAGAAATTATTCAGAGTTTAAGAAAAGTGTCAAAGAAATAGTTGGCAGAACATGAAATTTCTTATGGGGAACTTTGCTGTTATGGACATACTACCCCAAGTAGTGCAACAGCAGATGGTGAAATGCCGAGTATGAATAAATTCATCTCTCTCTAGTATCCTATGCCTAAGGACTTGGAGATGGACCAACACATACTACTGTGGGCCCAGTGAGAAGCGAAAATTATTCAGCAGTCTTCCCAGCGAGGAAGAGAGTCCTGAAGAGTAATAACAACACTTCAGTTAGCTCCATTACAAATCCTTCCTGGTCTCTGCAAGGCCATTTTCAAGACTGGAACCTGCCAAGGCACTGACATACATTCTGCTCCAACCTCGGAAGAAGCCTCTGGCAGAGCCTCACACACTTTTTTTTGCCTTGTTTCCCTTTTTAAGTCTCCTTCTCCTCCATCACCGTGGGTTATTGTGTGAGTCAATTAGGTGTTTAGATAAGATTACTTTGAGAAATGCCAAATGGTATGCAGGAGTTATTTTCTCACCATGCTTATCACAAATTCATCAGCCAGGCAACATATATTTTTTTCTTTTGAGAAATTGTCCCTAAAATTAGCTAAGTCTTTCAAAATACAGTGTTTGGAATGTTGATATTCGCAAGATGCTGTTTTCTCACTCGAAGAAAGAGCAATGAGGGCAAATTTCCAAATTCTTTCCATAGTATCATACATTTAGAAATTAACTAGTCTACAGAGCAGCTTAATTCTCCTTTAAATTGACTAAATTTATGAAATAACAACTGCTTTAATTTCTAATTGGTCCTGAGATTTGTTGGCTTTTATAACAGAGAAATATGAGAGTCATGTAATTTTCAAAGGGACATAGTAAATTGCCTTAAAATGATCAATGTAGTAAATAATGAACGAATAATCAGGGTCAGCCTCATGGGAATTAGACTCATCAGTGCAAATTAAATACCTGAAATGATTTTCCAAATTGGACCAATAGTATGAGACTCAAAGGGAGTGCTACCAAGTAAATAGGACAATAATAACTTACACAGGATGTTTTATCTAAAAAGACAGAACCTGGTGGTATGGATTTTTCATTAACCAACGGATTTAATTTTTTTTCAGTCACATAACAAAGATCTAGTTTTTACTATTTGTTATGTCCTTTGATAAGGGTGATTTGTACAGTGACATGAGGAGTGACTTCAAATATGTACATCCATGTGGATATCACATGAAAAAATCATATTACATTTTCAATAAAGAAAATATAGAATAACCTTTATTGGCAAATTGAATAAAATAATCTCTTTCAGTTTACTAGAATCTATAACTCGATTTAATCTAATATGAAAGAAATAGTTTGTTCCATCAAGGCTATGCATACTAGTGATATATCTACCAACATACAAGCATCTAACTGAGCAAAATTGAAGTAATATTACATTTATCAAGAAATAAATCGAATGGGAGATTATTTTATATTGAAATCATATTATTCATTATTCATAAACAATTATTCAATATTAAGATAGTGAAGACATATTGGCAACTTATTCAGAGATCAATAAACAATTTGACTATATAGACAGAGCCAATCTGTTGTACATCCTATGGATAAAACTAGCCAAAGAGAAAAAAGCAAATAAGGGAGAAATTTTTTTTTTAATTCTCAGTTGTATTCTACTGTTTATATGTATTAAGCTGCAGGTGTTATTTTAGGGCATTGGCTTTTCCAGATGATCATAGAAGAATACTTGATTACATTTCAGAAGATATTGTTTCAATACCAAAGGACTGCCTTTGCAAAACTGCAGTGGTCATATATTTTCAATTTATTTATTGTAGGATTCCAAACACCCCAATCTTATTCATTCCTTGAAATTTTAAGTTTAAACTTGATGTTAAAGGCCTTTTTGGAATAACATTTAATAATATGGCTTACTTAATAAATAACAAATCTGTATCCTTTGATAAGAAAAAATATGGTTTCATAAATTATTGAACCCATTTTTGCTAAGCTACATTGGAGTCACTCATGTGTGTAATGGTGTGATGATGTAACACCTATTTGTAAACTATATGGCATAAGCATAAAATGGTGGCACACACATTCGCAAAGCATTCTCAGCATTTGGAAAGCTGGGCAAGGACATTCACTGGTTCTAGATAAGCTTCTAATACATAGTAAGACTGTGTCCTGTCACAACAAAGAAATTTAACATATCTCAAAGCTGAGCTAGGCAACAGAAAAATAAAAGAGTGTTCTCATAGGCACTACAAGTTAGTAGACAGAGTTTAATAAAGTAACATGAAATTTAATAATGTAGCATACTGATTTTCTATTTCTTGCATTGTTATGTATTTCACTACGTGATTACATTATATTTGTTATTGCTGCTTCTATTTCAATTAGTATCTTATTAATTTATCTGGAATTTCCTGCATGCATTCAGTATATTTTGATTATATTCATTACCCGCTCTTTCACTAACTCCTCCTACTTTCACTCTCTATACCTTTTCTTTTCATTCTTCTTTCAATTTTTATAACCAACTATATTCACTTGCACTGCCCATATACTCCCAAGAGCGGAAACAATCACTGTTTCTGGAGTCTTGTCAATCTACTAGGAGACTTGCATTAAAGAAATCTAGCTTTCCTTCCCAAATGAGCTAAAATTGACTTTCCCTCCCCACAGTGCCCATTAGCTGTCAATAGCTCCTCATCTGCGGTACAGGGCTCTTAAAGTCATCTCTACTTCATGCTGAAATGTTGACTTACTCAGTCTTATGCAGGTCCTGTACACATAGGTGTTGTGAGTTCATTATAGCGACTGCCCGGTTATGTCCAGAATACATTGTTTTGCTCCTGTCCTACCTGCCCCTTTCCTTAAATTCTTTCCTTAAATCCTTTTATCAATGGTCTCTGAGTCTTGGGGGAAGAGTTGTGGTCAGGAGGAAGATATTAGGGAAATAATCCCCATTTGTCTTTGATTATGTTTCCATTTTTGAGAACTGTTTTGACTTGAATTGCCATGTCTATACTTTTCAGTATCTATGGTCCTAAAAACTGTATATTCCCCCTAAATATTATTTGTACAACATTAGGGTAGGGATGAAAGTAAATTACTTTAAATCTTTGAATTATATCAACTTATATTTTCTAGTATTCTTTTTGCTCTTATGTGAACTGCTCTGATGATTATTTTTGCAAGTTTATATTGCAATACATTATACCTCAGGACTCCGAAGGGGGACATGCTTATCTAGTGATTGTCCCCACCAAGTCATGAAACATAAGAAGACATACTCATTTCTGTTACATTATGCAGGTCATGTAAATTTACATTACTACTGAGAGAACTGAACCTCTGGAAGTTAGGAAAGAAGTAAGCAGAAAGGCTAAAGCTTGATTTCTGTTTTTTTTTTTTTAAATTAAGGACTTTTCAAAATTACTTTTATCAGAAACTTTCACAGAGACCACAATTTGGTTCATAGCTAGAAAAAGCATAATTAGTAGACAACTTTTCTCTAGATGGTCTAGAAAGTTCTATATGTAATTGTTAGATGCATTTTCTTACATGCAACATTGAAAGGTATGTTATGTGTGTACTTATGTGTGTGCTTGTGTGTGTGTGTGTATGTGTGTGTATTTTATGAAGGGATTCAAACTTTTCATCTTATGCTTAATTTTTATGGAGACCAATATGCCTCATGGACTTTTAATATTCCTAGGCAAGAGAGCATGCATCTACATTATAAGAATCTCATGCCGTATTGTTCTTGTTATGAATTATAGTTATTAAAATTTACTGAAGCAAATAGAGGAGAGTATTTACTTTTAAAATGCAATTGTTTTCAACTTTATGACTGTTAAGGTATTCTGAATATCCTTCAAATAGTCTGAGCACATAAAAATGATATACTTAGGGTCTCTAAAGAAAAAACCATTAGAGCAAACACTTTAAGACTCATTTCAATATCTTGGGAAAATCCTAACACCAGCATTTCACTGGCTCTAAAATGTTACAAGTACCCAAGCCAAGTTACCTTAGAAATGGAGGATAGGTTTAATTTTGTCAGGAAATTAATGTTTTGTGATATCTTAGAATAAAAAAAAATGTGCTATATCAGAATATGCATAATATTATCATTCATGTGTGGACTGACATTGGCTTTAGATGACAATAGACTCAATTTCTCAAAGCTTAATTTACTTATAAGTAATTGAAAATAAAACGAAAATGAACACAGAAGTATTAAAAAGAAAGGGATGCACTGAAACAACAGCAATGATGATGTTTTCTGGCTCATACAGCTGCCATGTCCTGTCATTACTACCTGCCAATTACAGTTTAGCTGAAGAGAAGACAGGGATGGAACCTCACCAATACCTGCTAATTTCTAATGACAACTTATACAATTTTACTAGAGTTTATGCTTGTCTAGTAAATATTACAGTTCCATTTTAACACCATATTTGAGTCTTAGATAAAATGCAATTAAATATCAAATTATGAGCTATTCTAAGGAAATTATGCTTCCTTGTGAAGGCAGAAAAATCAGAGAATTATTTATGAGGAGAGAAAATTGCTCAGAATATTCCAACTTGTAATATGTTATATAAAAGAAAAAGCGCAATAGTTTGCACTAATTGTTCTCATACTCTAGTGATCATTAGACATGCATTAAAAATATTTTAAGAAATTTGTTATGGCAAATAATGAGTTTTAAGCCAAAAGTCACTGAAAATTTAACTTTAATGAAAGCTATTTTTCATACATGTGTCTCTAAACACTATTTAGCTACCTCATACAAGATTTTAAATGAAATAATGACTTTAATAATTTATAAGCCTAAATACTTTATAATTTGTATATTTTAGATTATTTTTTGAAGTTTACTACAGATAAAATGGAAAACATATGTGCATATGTGTATAAATATATATAATTGTAAGTACCATTGTACTCAATTTGGTGTGGGAAATCCTTTTCATTTTTTGTACAAATCAAAATGTTTTGTGGTTATCGTCATAGTGCTCAGTAAATGGCTACATTAGAGGATATAGGAGAAATTTCCCAGGAAAAAATAAGCAGTGAAGAAGAAGGCATGGATTTTGTAATCTTTTATGAGGGAAATATTACCGCCTATTGGGGGTTAAAGGCAGCTTCTATGTAAGTCAGTCTTTTTTTTTTTTTTTAATTTTTTTTGTAAGTCAGTCTTAAAAGAGAACAATAGACCATGTTTGCAAAAAAACTTGCAAGTGTGACTGACCTGAGGATATCCTTTTAGATGCTGGAGGGAGAGGAGGAAATGGAGCATTACATAAACTGGGATTAGGACAAATGTCACGCAAGTCTAAGATGCTTAATTCTTTGCTATTTATATCTTAAAAGATACTAATAGTGAAAGTTAAAATTAAAACTAACAGTAATGTAGATTTTAAAAACAAATCAAACACTAGTTGTGCATCACTAAGTTCTGGATAAATGTATTAAATCAATGACATAATGTGTTATGTGTCCACCTTTTCTTCCTTAGTTAGTGATTAATCTCTAATCTTAATGTTTTGGTTAATTTTAAACGTCTTTTTATGTACAATAAACATATTACAATTAAATTATTTTTATCTCTCTAGATTTCACATGAATGTGTAATGCTGCTTGAATCTTGCATGATTTGTCCGCTGCCCTGAGCATAGCTTTATTTCCAGCTTCACCGACACTCTTAACTATCCTTAATTTATGTTCTTTGCTGTGCACTCTGATAGGAAATGCACACACCACTGTTTATTTTTCCATCCTAAGCTTCAAAACTACTCTGTGCCTTCCATGTCCTTGCTATTGTGCAGGAAAAAAACACGTTTTTTCATCATTAATGTGAAGCTTTCAAATATTTCTTCATATTCTTTCCATGTGTGGATTTCTCCACACTGTGTATGTACACATGTAATCATATGACGCCCCTAAGACTTTGCTCACACCTACCACTTCCACATCACCACACAAGCAATGTGAAAAGTTCCATGAAATGCTTGTAGAGGATAACTATAGTTTACATCTTGTATACCCATAATAGCTCTGAAAGTACTATAATACATTATCATTGTATACACATATATGTGCAGACCTACACATATAGTACTTAACTAGATTTATTTATCTCTGTGGGAAAATGATATACAAATAAATTGATCCAGTTGTTCTTAGCTCTTTGTGGTAGAGCATCATCACAGAGGAAATGACAGGGAAGGAAGAGTGAGGCAGGCAAAGTTCTGTAACTTTTTCTTAATGCATTTCACACATTACACAAAGTGTTTTTCATGATTTTGCTAATAATTGATGGCTACCAAATGAAAAAATATTAGAAAAAAATAATAGTCATGGGAGAAATAAAATTAATTTTTGGAAATGAACTATGAAACTAAAGAGCAGAGATTGAAGTATATACATATGAATAAATGAATAAAAATTATAAAAATAAAATATATTTTTCAAAAATTTACACAAAGACCTACACTAAGGAACTTGTCCTTATTTGTTAGTTTTGTTTTCTCATTATATTTCCTATAATATCTTGTTCACTTAATAACATTTGTAGATTGAGCTGTCACTTGTTAGACACCAGAAAAGCTAAAGTTGGTAATGCAGATAATCTGATGTACAAGAAATGGTTGTAAATTGATGATGGAAGTTACAAATTAATCCCACACTAGTTCAGAAGTATGAATAATCAAGGGTTATTTATTGAGGGGTAGACTCACAAATCACGGTCCTAGATCACAGTCCTCTGCACAAACGGGGAACAGGAACAGAATCTAGCAGCTAGAAGGGAAAGCCGGAAACAATGAGTGAGCACATGCTTTACAGTTGCATTTATAGTATAAGAAACCACACCCAAGTGGGCTGGTATCTTAAAGGCTATTGGCTAAAAAAGCTCCCACCCTCACCAAGAGTTTGACCTTAGGAAGTCTCAAATCCTTTTGCTTTCCTCGTTGTTCTAAAATTTTTGCCTTCTCTCTAATAACACTTTCAAAGCAGCTGAGATCCATTTTCTAGGACTGCTGAGATTAACTGAAGCCAATTGTGTGGAATAGCTTTAGTGCTTGAAGCCCACATTTTCACCATTTCCCTGATGAAAGGTGAATGCAGTCCATAAGAAACCAGTATTTATTTAATTTCTTTTAGATAGCTCATGGATATTGGTTCCCATGCATATTCTTTGTTTTAAGGCACTTTGAGCCAGATGGTCTTTCCGAGGAAATTACCAGATATGTAGTTAAAACATTATGTCAGTCATCCTGGGGTATGGCATATACTGATGAGGCTAAATCCTGTCCTTGTACCTTCTATCCGTGCTCATCAATTTCAATAAATTCCTCAGTCTTTTCAACTTTTTTTTTTTGCTGCTGCCTTTTGTAAAGTCTGAATCTCCTGTCCAGTGTTCTCTTCTAATGCCCTCACTGAGGATTCCAAGGTATGAAACTTGTCTTGTAAAGATAATGTCTCATTATTGGACACAATTTTGATTGTGTGCATATTACCTTCCTGGAGAGATACCTTATCCATTAATATATCATAACTTTACAACAGATTACAATTGTTGAATTCAACAGCACAAAATCACTCAGATAATTTTGTCAAACTGATGCTATCCCTCTTCATAGTATTGATCTTCTCAACTAGCTGTTCATTTTTAGTCTGTAAAGACTGTATTATTTCTAAAAGTGTCTCGTTCTTGATCCTATTATCAAACCATTTTTAATGAAATAATATGAAAAATCAAACTAATTCCTAGAATCAAATAATGGGATGTAGAAAGAAAATCACAAACATTGTAGAATACCATCTACAGTATAAGCAAAATAATTATTGAAATTCTGGATAGTTATGTTATCAATAATTTTTGTAGTTTTTCAGATTTTACCTGTTGAAGGCAATTACAATAAATTGTAGTAGGTATAATAATTGTTATTGGTCAGCAAGTGTCACAGTTGCAGCCATGTGGCTGAGAGGTGCTAGGCAGCAAACTTGAGTCATCGTCATGATAAAGTAGTCATTTTAAGCACTAAGTGCCTAGTTAAGAATTTTTAGTAAGTTTCAGTTAAGTATATACTTTATTGAGAAATTGGGGTAAGTAGATGCAAAGTTAGAGTCTGGGTTAAGTTATTAATTACACTTCTAGAAGAAGGGATTACATTATGTTGTAAATGGCATGGTCGTTAACTTTAGTTTTTAGAGTCTTCTTTATAAATTTTCTTTGACTTTTAATTGTCTAGTATATTCAAATATTTTATAGACATTTTATTGAAGTTGGTATATGTTGCTTTCAAATAATAAAGTTCCACAGAAAACATCAGAAAAATTCCTATAAAATTTTACATATTTGTCTGAAAATGGTTTAAAAATCAAATAAATTCAATAGTTAGCATATTAGAAAATATATTGGCATTTATAAATATGTAATACTGTTTAAAATGTATCAAATTACATGGCAATTAAATAATCTGTAGAGATGAACTGAATGAATTTATAAATTCCTCTGAACTCCACTAGGAAGTAATCTTGATAAAGTCTTTGAGTTTATGATAGCTAAGTTTTTAAACTTCCAATTAATTGTTTAAAATGCTGTCAAAATAATTTCATCAAGAGTATTGCTAAAGATGCTAGAAATGTAAAATATGGACAGACTGAAGAAAATTAGGTTAGCTTATACAAATACAGCTAAATATGGCTAGAGAGTTGAAATGTGATATAGATTGTATAAATGAGAATTGAGCAGCAAACAATGATACCAAAAATATTTCCCTCAAGAATCCCATGTCCCAGTATCTGCTTCACACAAACAGAAATAGCATGCCAAATACAGCCTCTGGTTGAAAGAATAACATGAAAACTCATATAATGGAGATAAAAGCTATGAGTTGATTTTATTAAATAAACAAATCTAGTTATAATACTACCACATTTTATTAATAAGACAAATAAGGGTACTACATGGGAAAATTATCTGAATTAGCTTTCTATCCATAATAAAAAAAAGTTCTGAATTAATGTATGTATTAGCTACTTTGTCTTGCTGCTGCGACAAAAGTACTTGTCAAAAGCAAATTACAGGAAGAAGAGTTATACTGGGTCTCAGTTTGAGAGTACAGTCCATCTCTCTACAAAGTCATCCTAGCAGGAACCCAGGGCAACTGGCTGCATTGCATTCACGCTCAGGAAGAAGAGAGACAGGAATCCTGATTCTCACTTCCTTTGCTCCCTTGCATTTAATGCAGAACTGAAGTTCATGGTGTGGTGCTGCCCAATTTCAGGATTAATCATTCCCCTTCGGTTAACATAATGCAGGGACTTTTTTACAAATATAGCAAGACTTTATTTCCAGGGTAATTCTAAACACCTATGTTATTTGTGCCAATAGAAGGAGCTGAGAACAGAGGAAAAGATTCTCAGTCAAAGAATGGAAAGGAGAGAGCTTTTGCCCCAAAGACATTTGCTGCTTTACTTGAAGCAAGAAAGTTTTTCTTTATGGACTTGACCCAGCCAGGGTAGATGGGGATTCATGACCAGGTCCTCTACACTTGGGATCACAGGAAGTAGATACTTCCTGCGTACTCCTCAGCATCACCATATTGTGTGCTTCTACTCACTGAAGGTGGCTTAGTGATTCAGTGTTCTCTGCCTTTGCTCTTTTCTGGTAAGCACAACTGCAGGAATCAAGGAGTAACATACAGACATGGCTGACTAAACAAATCCTCATTGAGAATAACATCATAGCCACAATGATACAAGAGGGAGAAACCTCACTGGGTCTTCATATTAGAAAAAGAAACACAGGACACTAAGGAGTGTAGAGAGCTGGAGTGTGCTGGCTAGTTTTATATCAAACTTGACATAAACTGTTGCCACCTGAGAGGAGGTAAACTCAATGGTGAAAATGATTTCATAAGTTTGGGATGTAGGCAAGCACATACGGCATTTTCCTAATTAGTGATTGATGTAGGAGGGCACAGTAAATTATGGATGGGTCTAGTCCTGGGCTAGTGGTCCTTGTTTCTATAAGAATTCATGCCATGGAGAGCAAGCTAGTAACAAGCACCCTTCCATGGACTCTACATCAGTTTCTACCACAAGCTTCCTGTGCTGTTTGAGTTCCTGTCCTACTTCCTTCAATGATAAACTATGAAATGAAAGTATAAGCCACATAAGACATTTCTTCCTTAATTTGCTTTTGGACATTGTGTTTCATCACAGCAATAGCAATCATAAGTAAGACAGAAACTGGTACTGGCTAATCAGTCATGGTGTTTCCTTGTAAGAAATAGATCATAAACCTACTGTATTTTTGTTTGATCTTTATATAGAGAGAAATTCTCAAACAAATGAAATAAATGTTACATTGGATCATGACAAGAGAGATTTCTAGTCTATCAGCCATTTTCTTCAACCAGCTTTGAGACTCAGAACTCCTTGAAAGAAGGGATGGTCAAGTTTTCTAAGGAACAATCTTGATAAAAAGTCTAAGAATTTTCCTGACACCCCCTTTCTCTAACCCTTCCCCAGAGGGATCTCTGACCTTTAACAAGGGTATCTGTACACTGGCAGAAAGGAAAAAAATAAAACAGACTTTCTGGGTCTATTGGATACTGATTTTGAATTGAGGCTGATTCAGACAGACCCCAAGAAACATTGTGGCCCTCCATTTAAAGAAGGGTCTTAAAAGATCAGGTGACTAATACAGTTTGGTCTGAAGTTTGATACACAGTGTATCCAGTGGCTCTCCAAACTCATCCTGTAATTATTTTCCTAGCACCACAATATAAAATTTGGATAGCTATTTTGATGGATGATTTTATGTCAACTTGACATAAGCTAAAGTCACTTGAAAGTAGGAATTCTCAATTAAAATAATCCCTCCAAAAGATCAGGCTGTAAGAAAGCCTGTATAGCTTTTTCTTAATCAATAATTGATAAGGAAGGGCCAAGTCCATTATAGGTGGTACCATTCCTGGGCTGATGGTACTAGGTTCTATAAGAAAGCAGGCTGAGCAAGCTACTAAGCAACACCCCTTCATAGATTGTGCATCAACTCTTGCCTCCAAGTTCCTACCGTGTTTGAGTTCCTGCCCTGTTTGGGTTATATTCCTGGCTTCCTTTGATGATGAACAGCTGTATGGAAGTGTAAGCCAAATAAACCCTTTCCTCTCCAATCAAAAAGCATTTTGGTCACGATGTTATTTTGAAGCAACGGAAACCCTTACTAAGACACCAATGTTTTATTAAATTTGATATACTCTAATTAAAAACTAAATAATGAAAAACCAAAACTAAAAAAATGCTCATTTTTGTTAACCAGATAATAAATTAGAAGCAAAATGTAGACGTCAAGAAGTAAAAGGTATAAAAGTCTTAATAAAGAATAAGATTGCATATGGAAAGCCATAACAAGCCAAAATCTTTTTAAAAAGTACTAAATTATTAACTTTAGTATTTGTGGAACCACTTAAATTCAAAAATAACTAGAATAAGATGAAAGGGCTGCTGTCATACTCTACTCACTAATGTTTACCCTGAGTACCTGCTTTCTCGTATCTTACTGCTCTGCTACCTGTGGATTCACACATTTATAATGACAAACACCCACTGTTGTTTCCGAGAGATATTCCCATTGCTAAAGTCATTGGTGCTCTGCCTGTTCATCCTTATTTTTTGTTCTGTCTTCCGTTTTACCTTTTCTAGATGTCAAAGACGTGGAACCCAACAGTATATGGCTCTTTTCAGTTTCCTTTTTTTTCCAGTTAGTAATTTGTCTTTAGGATCCTTTCATGCCTTTTCAAGGCTTGATCTCTTTTTGTTCTGCTTCATCAAATAGACTTGCGTTGTTGACTGAGTGTAGTTGATTTACCCATTCTTTGGCTGAAGGGCCTCTGGCTTGCGTCTGAGTTTCAACATTTGAGTCAGCCTGCTGTGAACAGCTGTGTGCAGGCACAAATGTTTTCAATACCTTTGTGTCATGGCGTACGCTTTGCTTTGTGAAAGTGCCAAACTGTATTCCAAAGTGACCGTAGCATTCAGTATCAGCAAGTCACTAATAGTTAAGTCCAGTCCCTCTAGCTTGTAGCCAGGAGTTGGTGCTGTCAGTGTCTCATACTTCAGTTCCTTTAACAAATCACCTCACCATCCTCTTAATTTACATTTTGCTGATTATGGATGACACAGGGTATCATTGTCTATGATTTTTTTGTCATTTGTATAATACCACTTGTAAAGTGCCTTTCAGAGTGGTCTCATTTTCAAATCAGGTCATTGACTTTTATTATGGTTAAAGTTTTCGTTATTTTATATCACACCAACAAAATTAAGTCTGATTAGACACGGAACGAATTCTTCAGATGCCGGGGGCAAAGGAGCATTTTTATTCTTTTCAAGTAATATAATAAATAATAGGCATGCCTTATTTTTTAAATTCAGGAACTGAACATCAATATTTTATGGAATTCATCTGCCTTGAGTCATAAAACAAATTAAATTTGTCCAATAAAATTCTAGGTGAACGTCAAGATGATGCAAAATGAATATGCATGCAATGTCATGGCTGTATTAATTGTATTCAACAGAGACAATATTATTTAAAAGTAACACAAAAGATTATTATTAAAATTCCTACTAGGGTAATTTTAGATTACATAAAGCTTTAAGGAATGAAAAGAAAATATTGTTTGTATATATTATAGCATTTCAATTCATGGTTTCATTTTGTGGCAATGTTGTAAAATATGTGACAAGATGACTTTCACAGGTATCTTCATCTTTCCCAGTCAGCTTTTATCATTTTAGTTGAGGTTTTGTGTGCATGTTTGTTAAATTCTTTATAATTTTGTTCTGTTTGTTGAAATATGTCTTCACCACTGAAATACAGAACAATTTTGACACTATGTCTACCAGGTATTTTTTAAGTAAAATTACATGAAGAATTTTATAGTATTTGTCTAAAGATTATTTTTAAAAAATAAAATAAATCCCTTCTCTGGGGTCATTGCAAAATAAGCTTCTCATATATTGGAGATTTAAAATTTCAAAACGCAAGCACCAGGAACAGCCAAAGAGCCGTAACATTTGACATCTTTATTATCTTTCATTCAGTGAAATGTAGCCGTCAACTAGTTGTCTACAACTCTTTAGTGAGACCAGTTTCCTATGAACACCAAGGCAGGTGTCAGAATCAAGTTAAGAGGTTGAAAAGGAGCTCAAAAAATCATGTACTCAGTCGATTTCTGGTTATAAACATCCCCAGATTTCACTGGGTTTACCTGGAGAAAAAAATAAAGCAAGCAAAAACTCTGGCACCAGTTTCTGAGAAAGCATTTTCCATAGGAAAGACTTCTGTCTTTCTGAAACATGTAAAGTAACATGTAAAGTAACATGTAAGGTAACTTTCCACACAGCTAAGTAAGCTACACTTTTTACAATGTCTATTAAATATGTGCAGTGGTGAAAATGAGAACGTTGCTCGGATGCCCTTGTATTTGAACCCATGACCAGCCCTTGGTGACAATGTTTCGGGAGCTTAAAGAAAAACGTGCCCTAGCCTGAGGAAGTACATCTCTGCGATGTGAGTGGACTTTAAGAACTGAATGCCATGCCCTGATTCCAGTTTGATACCTCTGCTTGTTGGTGTTTGAAGATGGGAGCTCTCAGCTTTCTTTTCCTGGCCATTTGTTTTCTTCTTGCAGCCATGCATTCCTACCAGGATGGACCCTCAGCCCTGTGGTTCCAAAATCCAAATAACTCTCATTTATATAAGTTGATGGTGTTTTATCTCAACAACGGAAAAGTCATCAAAACAGAATTCGGTTCCAGGAAGTGAACTAGTGCCATGATGTTTTTGTGTGTTTTCTGGTGGGGGAGGTCCTTCTGTCTATGTGTTGCTTTTATTGGTTAATGAATAAAGAACTGCTTTGATACTATGGCAGGGAAGAACAGAACTAGGCAGGAGAGCTAGGCTGTATGCTGGGTGAAAGAAGAACAGAGTCAGGGAGATGCCATGGAGCCACTGCCAGAGTCAGACATGCTGAAACTTTGCCGGTAAGTCACTACCACATGGCAATACAAAGATTAATGGAGATGGGTTAAATTAATATGTAAGAGTTAGCCAACAAGAAACTAGAGCTAATGGGCCAAGCAGGGATTTAATTAATACAGTTTCTGTGTGATTATTTTGGGTCTAAGCTAGCCAGAAATCAACAAGCAGCCCTCCTTGCAACAATTTGCTTGTTTGTTTTCGAGGAATTTGGAAGCCTTTGGAAACAGGGACTCAAGACAGTTTAAAGTTGCAATTAGAGATTAGTCGGATGGTCTAGTAGGAGGCCATAATACTCCATGTAGTATGGAATGTGTATGTTCAACTTAAAAGGTTTCACAGAGAAGTAAGGATTTTAATGGTAAGTGGACTAGAGACTATTTTGTGATATATCAGAAATAATCTGGCTGTGTTCTACTCATGTCCTGAGGATTTTCTTGAAGCTAAATTTAAAAGAAGAGACTGAATTTGTTTGACAGAATATATTTCAAAACAGCATAAGGTTGAGTGTACTGTTTATTTGTTACTGATGCTTATGCAGGTCCACACTGAAATAGAGCTAATGGAGAATAAAGAAAATCAATATGTACATTTCCAAAAGATATTGAACACGTGGAAGCTTAATGGTACAACTAAGGAATGTGCTAAAAGAGAGGCTAGAATTTTTAAGAAGATTAATTTGCTTTGAAATTAAAGAAAGAGTGTCCTAGGGCAAGAGCCCTCCCAGCTAAGCGTCCAACATGGGAAAGAGAACCTTGTAGATTCTATTTCTCCTAGAAAGCAACCAAGAAAAAAAAGTTGCTACTAATGAAAATTCAATGGGCCAGGGTCTTTCCCAAGCTTTCAGCCTAACTGTCATTGATGTGTGGCTGGGTTTAGATGAATGGAGATACCATACAGAAGAGGTTATGAATTTTTCCTCTGTGGTTTCAGGGAATTGCCAAGGAAAGGCAGTTTGGAACAGGAAAGTTCCTGCTTGGAAGTTCTGAGAGAGCAAGAGAACATGAAAGTCTATTGTTTGAAGGTTAAAGAGAAAGCCTGAGTTGTGGTGGAGACTTCAAGACACTGAGGATTACATAGCCATGATACATCTATCAAGGAGAATTACATACAGGGAGTGGAACCAGCCAAGACCATAAATTTGTGCTTCAGGCAGCAAAGTTGGAAGCACTGAGTCATCAAAGCCTTTTGACACTCAAGATGGATCTACAAGAATTGCTGTTTGCCCTGATTGGTTCTGTCTTGCTTTGTTCCATTATTTCCATAGTATGTTATTATTTCTCCCTTTCGGAATGGTGAGGTTTATTCTATACTATAATATATAGAAAGTATGGAGTTTGTTTTTAGATTTTATAGTGCTCCATCTAAGAAATTATATTGAGTCTTAAAAGGCACTTAATTTTGAAACTGTATTGAGAGTATGAAAGAATACTGGGGCTTGTGAAGTTGAATGGAATACATTTTGCATTATGATATGGCCATGAGTCTGTGGACAGCACAGAGTAGCATTATGGTGGCATGAATTGTGTCCCATATTTGAACCCTAGGTCCCCAGTACGTAGTGTTATTTGGGGGAAGTTTTAGGAGATATGATGGCACGATGGAGGAAGTGTGTCACAAGGGCAGGGATTAAGAACTTTAAGCTTTGTCCTATTTTCCAGTTTGCTCTCTGTGCTTCAGGCTTTTCTCTGAAAGTGTGTACTCTTACTTTCCCGTTCCAGCCTTTGTGCTTCCGCCTTGCTGTCTTACTTCCCTTCCATAATGAATTTTTATTCCTCTGACATCATAAGTCAAATAAACTTTGCCCTCTTTATTTTAATTTAGCCATAATATTTTATTCTAGAAACAAAACAAGTAGCTGAAACAATATGTGAAGAGCTGTAACATGCTTAGGTAGAGAAAATGTCCTTGGGGTGGACATTGAAGTTTCAAAAGCCTATGACATTCCCAGTTCTCCCCCCTCCTGCCTCCAACTTATACATAAGGATGGTTCCTGTCTGACTGCACCTATAATGGTCATGGACTTTAACCCTCTGAAACTGTAAACTCCTAAGAAAAATGTTTTTCTATAAGTTGCATTGGTTCTGATGTCTTAACACAGCAATAGAAAAGTAACTAGTAGACATTGATGTGTGATTTTCCTGTGTATGCTGTGATTGCCATTAATGATTAAAGAAACTACCTTGGCCTGTTGATGGGGCAGAACTTAGGGAGGCAGGCAGGGAAAACTAAACGGAACGCTGGGAGAAAGGAGGCAGAGTCAGCGAGAAGTCATATAGCCTGCTGGAGACAGATGGTAAGCCACAGACATGTGGCAATACATAGATTAAAGGAACTGGGTTAAATTAGAATGTAAGAGTTAGCCAATAAGAAGCTAGGGCTAATGGGCCAAGCAGTGATTTAATTAATACAGTTTCTGTGTGATTATTTCGAGGCTAAGTGGCTGGGACAAACAAGTGGTCTCCTCCTACAACAAGACATAGACAAATCTAAGGCCTAACCTGACATTGTATCTACAAATTACTCTGATAGCATTCACATTAAAGAAAATGTATGTTTTAATGTGCAAGTGCACTGTGCATATGTATATGATGCAAATGAGTGCAAATGTGATAATAGTCATTTAACTGTTATAAAATAAAAATCTTTAAAAATCTAAACCCTTTTTACTACTGTCACAATTTTCATATATGTAAAAAATACGCCTTGAGTTGTCAAAATTTAAAGACAGACTTGGAGCAAAGCAAGAAGAAAACAGCCAATAATTTATTCTTAATTTAGGGACATATTCTGTTGATATACAGGGAAAAACAAGGTAGACTATACATTCCTCTGAAAGAACATGCATAGAAGACATCAAAGGCATTGACTATGAACAGATAAACAGATGTAAACTGATCTTACATGGCCCCAATATGATCTCTGTCCATTACCCTGCCCCCACTCAGCCAGCGTCTGTTTACTTTACTTGGACTACTATGATCGTCTTCTAATTGATCTTCTTGTTGCAAATCCACTATACTTCCCATAAATTTTCTAGTTGTATTGTAGCAATTGTTTCCTGTCTCTAACACTTGGTCCACATGTAAAAGTTAGGAACAAAGTCTTATTAAGCAAAACTGGGACCCTAAGTAACTGGTAGATTGTTTGGGTAATATATATATATATATATATATATATATATATATATATATATATATATATACACACACACATGCAGACAATAGGAAGTTGTCTGTCGCACTGGGCATAGCTTGAGCATATATGAAGCCTCAAAGCCCATCTCCAGAGTCACACTTTGTACATCAAAGCCACACCGACTTTGACAAGGCAACACCTCCTAAAAGTGTCACTCCCTTTGGGGACTATTTTCTTTCAAACCACCATACACAATATGAATAAAAAACTATTTTATCTGTGTTCTTTAAGAATATGCATATACTTTTCTTAGAAATTCAGAAAATAACAAAAAAACAAAATAAAGTATAAGCATATACCTAATTACACACACACACACACATGCACACACAGAGAGAGTAAAAAAAAATTTCAACATATTTTAAAATCTGTACATCAGTTTCACAGAAAATCTAACCTTTGACAATCACTTAAAAGCCTCTATTTTTATTTTGTTTCAGATACAAAAGAAAATTAGTGCATTTAGGTTTAGAAAGTTTTTTCTTGTTAATGAGATATTGTTTATTTCAATGCCACTGTATACTACATGTTCATTGGCCTGTCCTTTTCCCCTTCCTTAAACTTTATTTTATTTTTGAATGTTTCTAATGGAAATAGAATTACATCACTTTTTTATTTTTTTCCTCCCAGCTACCAACAATTACCATCTATGTCAACAGTTTTCCACATGTGGGTCACAACTCACTTTATCTGTCTAACGACCCTTCCACAGTGGTTGCCTAAGACTGTCCTGATATTAGATATTTACATTATGATTCAAAGTTATAGTTACAAAGTAGCAACAGCAATAATATTGTAGTTGTGGCTTCATCACACCATGAGGAACTTTGTTAAAGGGTCACAGCATTAGAAAGGTTGAGAGTCTCTGTTCTGTTGAAATCCTCACACCTAATCCTGGGATTGATAACTTATTTTTCTTTTATTATGTTTATGTGCATGTGTTTGCATGTGTGCAAATGTATATAAGCAGAAGTTTTTGAATATGTTTTAACAAAATACATTCATGATTTCATGTATTTATGATTTTATGACTGACAGCTTTACATTTGACAATTAAGGAGGGACTTTATCCTGGGAGGCTCTGATTCTCCTCCCAGAAGCCAACTGTTCCTGTAATTCTTTATCTAGTGTAGGACCTAGCAAAAAACTCCCCCTTCTATGGTCCGTCTATATCACTCTTGTTCCAATCCTGTTTATGCAGTCATTTCTAGAAGAAACCTTTTCACAGTCTAATTCCAGATATTCCGACTCTCGCAAAATTTCTGCCAGACAAAAGATAGCAAATGATTTTCTGAAGCTTTAAAGCATAGCAAAAAATAATAAATAAAACATAAAATATTAATATAAAAGTAAGAAGTATAAGGGATGCATAAATGTGTCCTCCTCTTAGCACACACAGAGGGAATATTCAAATATGCAATCATAAACAGAGCATGCAGTTCAGTGTGATGAAAGTCTAAAAATTGTGCTTCTTATTTACTGTATTTAATTCAATAGCCTATCACTTTCTTTGAGTATAATGATCTCAAAAATGAAGAAAAATGCAGAATATAGATAAATCATATCTAAAAATCAGGGACATATGAATCATATCTAAAACATGAATGAGTGGTATAAAATTATGAAATAATGCATATAAAAGCTTCACTGGATTCATAAAGTGTGGTGTTGAGACAAGTTAAAGAAAAATAGAAAACATACTAATAAGTTTGTAAATAGTAGTTGACACATAGAAAGGAAAACTTGCCAGAAAATCTGTAGACAAATTATGACGGTAATACAGAAAATGTCTCAAATTTTAATAAATTCATTCTAAGTCTTAAAAATGACATTTTTTTATTTTTAGTCTCCCTATGCTTTGACATCTGTGGTTTTAGTCAAAACTATATTCTACAATGGCAAATACAGAACTTAAGATTGCAAATATATCCACCAACAGAGAGGAGGTAGATTAAAGAACATTTTTTCAGTGTTTTTATTTTTTTGTTGTTTTTACCTGTTTTAAGGCACACTTCCTTGCTCTCTTTCAAATTCAAGGAATCATTTTTTATTCATTCTTGTTACATACTTATAAGTGCGAGTATACATTAAACGCATTAAAACAACCTCATCAGTCTGTAATGTTACTTGTCTGTACATTCATCGCTGATCAGTTAGTTGGTAATGGAGAGTCTTTCCTGATGTAGCTCTCGGAATCTTCAGTTGCCTGTAGTTCTTTGTGTATGGTTGAAGTCTCACTCAGGGAAGTTTGTGGGAGATGGATTAGAAGTAGCCAGATAATCATGCGGTTTTCTGGGAGATTGAGTCTCCTAGTTGCATAATAAATTACACCCATCAAGTTTCATCATCGTGACTAACTAAGCATGAGCTGAGCAAGGACAACAATAATAGACATGCTAATGTGGGTGATATAAAGATATTTTTTATCACTTCACAATCCTCTAATATTTGAATGGACTGAAATCACATTCCTAGAAACCATGTAACTTGTTTCCTCCTCCTCAACTCCTCCTCTTTTTTTTGTGTGTGTGTGAATTCTGAAAATTCAATGCAAGATCAAACATTCTAACACTGAAATATATTCAAAGTCAGTGGGAACACATTTGAAGTTTCAAAGTTCTAGGTTACCGTGGAATGTCAACAATCACATCAGCTTGCATTGTATTGGTGCAAGACATGTTTTACACGAAGTTCCTGTGAAATACCTTTTCAGTCAGTATGGGCTGCAAGAATACATAATTGACTTGAATAGAATTTTCCAGCTCTCATATCCTCCCAGTGCAAAGATGGTGATAGCAACATCTGGATTCATCCGTAGAGGTGAAACATAAAACAAATCTTGACCTGAGTTTCCTTTTACGTTTATAGGTTCTGGATATTGAACTTGTAGTTTTGCATGTTATACTACTCTGTGCTCTACTATGAGTGCTACATCCTTTTATTATTCTGAGAAAGAATCTGTGAAAATTTATTGTTGCCCTGCAGAATGCCAACTCATTCTCTACCCTGGGTTAGCTTTGAACCTTGGATCCTTCTACTTCTGCCCCTAAGGATCTGGTATTATAGGCATGCACCACCAGACATAGGTTGCTAGGATTTAGACTTAACATTTAATGTGAACCCTCTTATTTTGATTTCTCAGGAGCCTCATTGAATTGAGCTCATTCGGGAAACTGAACTTAATGAGAATTAAAGGATTTATCTGATTTCTCATTAGTAATAAATTAACAAACAAAAAGACACAGGGAGGTCATTATGAGAATATTCTTTTTAGCTACTTTGCTACTCATTCCTGTCTTTGGAAAGATGAATATGTTTTATAGTAGACTTTAACCCACTTTATTATACAAAATTTGAGAGTGATTCAGATATTTCATCTACAGTGTTTCATTTTCTATTTCACAAAAGTAAATGTGAACTTAGACATCTGATAAAAATTAAATTTAATCTTAAGTCCTGAAAATATGGTCCATATTTATTAAATATTGTTAAAATATTATTCTGGACTTGGGGAAATATACCTCAAAATTCATCAATGGGTTTTCATCCAAGTATAATTTCCCTGTAGAACAAGAATTGTTTTACCAGTTTATAAATTAAAATATTAATCACATGTATATATGTGCCATGTATAACTTGTGCACTTTTAAGAACGTTCATAGATGAATTGGACTGAAGTATTCCTCTTAATAGACCTTGGGATTTATTCAGTAATATACTCAGAGATTTTTTTCCTACATATACTACCAATTATAATATGCACATCATAATCCTCTAGCTTTCAATATTTTATTCAAATGGTTAGTTGGGCTCCCTTTCAAATCTTTTACTTCTACCCCTGAGAGTCTGTTTTCCTAGGCATTCCCTTTCTATCATTCTATTACAGAGTTCAAAGAGTTCCTTAAAAACGCTTCTAATTGTCATTAGTTCCATGCTTACTAGTTCCTTAGCTCCCTTAGAAAACGAAACTGACTTCCAAACTGCCACTGTGCGCTTCATTGCTGCGTGGCTGCTTGTTACACTAGTGTTAATCATGGTTTTATTGTTTGTAAAAAGTTGATGACTAACGGGTGCTTAATGGTTACCTGTGAGCATTTTAAAATGGCACAGTGGTAATCAGGCCTGTGTCTACCTAAGGTTAGCTGAAAAACTCCGCAGCCTAATTAGCATCCCAAATCACCACCCAGCCATCTGTTATCTCTAGGCAGAGCAGAAGAAGATGCAAATGACTAGGAAATAAGGGCTTTATATGAGGAGTCCATATTTTGCTGCCCACCCCCACCTAGCATTTCTATTGATACTGAGGCTGTTGACAATGAAACAAGCTTTCTTTCCTGTCATTCCTGTTCTGTTGATAAGTGTGTGATGAGGAACATCAGAGAGAAAGGAGCTACAGAATCACAACGCATACACAGCACTTCAGTCTGCTTTCAAAGATCAAAACCACGGATGAAGCAGGTGGACCAAAAGAGCTTCATATCTGAGAGCGCCCTTCTCTGACAGCTTACACTGATGTGAACGCATTATTAAAATGACACAGTTTTAAACAGGTAGCATATTTTGTTGCTGGATTTAAAAATTGCACAACTATAATCTTAGCACTAACACCACATTTATTTTTCACACAATTCAGCTTATGTAAAAACAGTCTTTGCTTTGAAATGAAACAAGCAAATGGTGTTGTCATGTTCTGTCCTTTTTCAGAAATTAGTTTGGCTTTTATTT
>PVIU01020361.1:0-34181 GCA_004026605.1 Ondatra zibethicus
ATAACTCGCAAGTACCAATCCATTATCCCATCATCCAATTTTCCCTCTTTTTTTTCAAAAAAAAAATCCCTGAGCTTATAAAATTCCTCCCTCAACCCTCAACCATATACCAATTATAATCAACCCCTAAATGATGTCCCTAAACCTGAGGACAAACTTTGCTGGGAGAGGGGACATTGTCCTCTAGAATTACTTCCAGCTGTCATGGGGGCGATGTTCTTTATAGGGGATCCTGTGAAAGTAAAATGTTGGTTAAATTTCAAGATTAATATCTGTTAAGATTACAAATAGTCTCTGAATATTTTGTGGAGGTCTGGCCAGAATGTTGTAAAAGATGTGCACCATTTCAGCTAACCAAGTTGGAACTGTCTTGTGCAGCTGGTACCCAAAACAGGTCTTGTAGTAGCGCTATCAGTATCATGATGTCATATCAACCAGGTGGAGTTGTTGTTATGGAGCCCCATCTTCTTCCTGGAAACTTCAAAGATTACTGCAGGAAAATTCATTGTTCATTGTGGAAAACTTAAACATTAATTATATAGACATATACAGACATTTATTCAATGAAAGGTATGATAGATATGAAGAAAAGCAAAGATGTTTTCTAAATTCATTTTTCCTTCTGTCCCATGTCATAGCTCTTCTCATAAGACAGAAACTCTGGTTTTTTTTTTTTTTTCTTAACAACAGGCTTGGAATTAGAGAGGGATTGAGCCAGAGTCCAACTCCAAAACCAGCTCTATAAATTTGGAAATATAAATACATATGTATATATACATACATATAAATGTATATCTTTGATTTTTATACTTACAGAACCTATTCAGTTTTCCTGATGATCCCTATTGGGTAGTTATTTTTCCAACTGCCAGTATTCAAACATCCAGGGTCCCTTGAATTCTTTGAAGATGAGTGTTTTCCTGCAAAGACAAGAACAGAACCCTGCCCCCATCCTATATGTTTTTCTTACCACCTATATGATTATCATCATTGTGGATAAGCTGTCATTTCTCCTTTCTAAGAGGTTTCTCCTCTTCAAACTGAACCTTTATTAATTTTTATGGTATCCACAATTTTACTTCTACTGTGGAAACAAGAGCAAAACCCCTTCCCCAATGCAGCACATCTCCTGGCTTCCATTGCAAGGTCAGCACATCCTTGAAATAAACCAGTTGATTTAGTTCAGCAGACTTTTCCATTATTCAATGTCTTTCTGTTATTGTTGTTCCTTTCTCATTAGTGTTAAGAAAATTCAAAGTTAATAAGGCATTATGTAATCTATTTCTGGGGGCATTTTCCACCCCTTTCTTTTTATTTAACATATCCTTTATATTTCGATTTGATGTTTCTATGACTTCTTGACATGTAGGATTGTGTGGTATACCTGTAACATGCTTAATATTATAATAAGCAAAAAAACCACTTCATTTTCCTAGAGACATAAGCTGGACCATTATCTGTTTTTATTTGTGTAGGTATACCCATGATGGCCATAACTTCTAATAAATATGTTATTACTGAATCAGCTTTTTTTCTGAGATTAAAACAGTTTCCCACTGAAAGCCTGAATAAGTGTCAATGGTGTGATATACATATTTTAATTTTCCAAATTCTGCAAAGTGAAACACATCCATCTGCCAGATTTCATTCCTTTGAGTACCCTTTGGGTTAGTCCCTGCAGGTAGCAGTGTTCGGTTATAAAGAAAGCAAATAGGGCATCTCTTTATAATCTCCTTAGCTTGTTGCCATGTAATAGAAAATTCTTTCTTTAAACCTTTGCTATTGACGTGATGTTTTTATGAAATTCTGAGGCCTGCAACATGCTTCCAATTAATAATTGATCAATTTCTGCATTACTTAGTCCTAGAGGACCTGGCAGACCCATATGGGATCAGATGTGTGTTATGTACATTGGACAAAGCCTATTCCTGATTATGTCTTGTACCTGGATAAACAATGAAGTCAATTCTGTATCATCTGGTATAAATTCAACAGTTTTAATATGCAAGATAACTCTTTCTTTCTTGTGAATCAGTAACTATATTAAGAGGTTCTTTAAAATCCCTTAGCACCATAAGAATGGCATATAATTCTGCCTTCTGAACAGAATTATAAGGGCTTTGTTCCACCTTACTCAATTGTCTGATTTGTAACCTGACTTCCCTGATTTAATAGCATCAGTATAAAATGTATGTGAATCCAAGAAGTTCTCTTTATAAGGTTAAGTCTACCACTTTTGAGATAGTTGCTATCAATTTGTCCCAATCATTAGCACAAGCTCTTTGCCATGGTTCATTGTCTTCCCATAACCTTTTTATTTCATCAGTAGTAAAAGGCACTATAATTTCTGATGGGTCTATACCTGCTAGTTGACAAAGTCTCGGTTTACCTTTTATAATTAATTCAGAGACCTTTTCCAGATAAGTTTTTAATTTTTTACTTGGTTTGTGTGATAAAAAGTTACATTCTGAAATAATATCTTCCCTCTGCATTAAAATTCCTGTAGGAGAAATTGTGAAAGGCAATATGACTAGAATACAACTAAGATTTGGATTCACCCTATCTACATGTGCCTCCTGTAATTTTTTCTCAACCATTGTCAGTTCCTTTTCTGCTTTAGCTGTTAGTTCTCTGGGACTATTCAAATCTTTGTCACCATCTAAGGATTTGTTTAAATGAATTATTAGGTTAGGTGTCATCCCAACAGCCGGTTGTAGACTGGAAATGTCTCCTAACACTCTTTGAAAGTCATTAAGAGTCCATAATTGTCCTCTCCTAATTTGTGCCTTTTGTGTTCTAATTTTCTGTAAATTTCTACTTATTCTGTAACCTAGGTAATTAACAGAATTTCCTCTTTGAATCTTTTCAGGAGCAATTTGTAATCCCCATTTAGACAAAACTATCTTTACTTCCTCAAACATTCTTCCTAAAGTATCTATGTTTGAACCAGATAGCAAAATGTCATCCATGTAATCATAAATTACAGACTTAGGGAATTGCCTACATATCATTTCCAATGGCTGACTCACAAAGTATTGACACAGGGTTGGCTATTGAGCATCCCCTGTGGGTGGATAGTCCATTGTTATCTCCTAGTAGGCTGAGAGTTATTATAAGTAAGCACTGTGAAGGCAAATTTTTCTCTATCCTTTTCTTGTAAAGGTATAGTGAAGAAGCAATCCTTTAAATCAATAACTATAAGAGGCCATCCTTTTGGTAACAGAGAAGGCAGAGGAATTCTAGACTGCAGAGGGCCTATAGGTTAAATTATCTTGTTGACAGCCCTTAGATCTATCACCATTCTACATTTACCAGATTTTTTTTTACAACAAACACAGCAGAATTCCAAGGGCTACTTGACTCCTCAATATGTCGAGCATCTAATTGCTCCTGTATCAATTGTTCTAAAGCCTGCAATTTATCTTCAGCTAGAGGCCATTGTTTAACCCATATTGGCATCTCAGTTCGCCATCTTAAAGGTAGGGCTATTGGTAGCTCTACAGGTTTTTAGTTGCTTTATGTTCTTGTACAGCCTGAATGGCTGGTGACGTTCCTGCATAGTACCTTATTACATCCTTCCCAGAATTATGAGTTCCTGGGGCTGAAGGAATGTTAATCTGGGTATTCCATTGCTGTAGCAGGTACAGCCCCATAAATTTATTGCAATATCAGCTACATATGGCCTAAGCTTTCCTCTTCAACCTTCCAGCCCAATACAGTCAATCTATCTCATGCTTTGTTTAACTCGAGATATGGTTCCAACTCCTAGTAACAGAACATCCGCCTAGTAACTGAAGAGACCAATTTGGATGCCAAGATTCTGGAGTAATGATACATTCAATCCTGTGTATACCAAGCCAACAATCACAATTCCATTTATATGTACTCTCAGCTTTGGTTTCTGAACATTTATAGAGGTTTAGCAAAATATACACTTCTTATTTCCTATTTGAATTTCTGACTTATCCTCCAAATTTGAGCCATCATTTAGAACCTTATGGTCTTGCACAGAAGGTTCTAGAGTTTTAAATTTTCCTGGTGTGACATGTCCTCCACAGTTAATAGGAATGACTGGGCCACTTTTGGCTTGGGGGCCTGCAAGAGGCCCCTCAGGGAGTTTCCCCGATGGTATCGGGTTGCCTTGTTGATCTGCATTCATTGTCCAATGTCGTACTTTACCATGCCTCCTACATATACATGAAGGTTGAGGTTTCCTATTCTTGCCATTCCCAGATGAGGTATTATTCCTAGAAATTCATTGCCTGCAATCCCTTTTCAGGTGTCCTAATTTACCACAATTAAAACATTTGGCAGGTTGATGTCCCCTCATTGCTTTGGAAGTCACTTCCCTTACCCAACATTCATCATCATAGTTAAATGTCTGAAAATTCATGGTATGCTGAATCCATTCATCCATAGGTGCTGATCTAGACCTTATAGGCCCAATCATCTTTTTGCATTCTAAGTTTGCATTTTCAAAAGCCAGCGATTCAAGAACTATTTGTCTAGCTTCTGGGTCTGTTATTCCTCTGTTCAGAGCCTTAATTAATCTTTGCTAAAAGTCAGCATAAGGTTCTCCCTGTCCCTTCCTAACCCCGGTACCTTTATGACTTGAACCTTTTCCCTAGTTCTGGTATTCTATCCCAAGGCTGCTTTGTGGTATAGGGACAATACTTCCTCATCATAAAGAGCTTGGACCTGTGGATCAGCATAAGCTCCTACACCAAGAATTTGATCCTGGGAAACCTCCACACCCTTTGCTCTCCCTTGCTGTTCCATATGTTTGGATTCTTCTCTGAAATAAATTCAAACATCAAAGAAGGTCCATCTTCTAACACCACAGATGCTAACTGTGAAAAATCATGGGGCATAGCCCTGACATCAGAAGCCCAAGTTCTTATCATTTCCTTAACAAATGTAGAGTGCAAGCCATAATTAACGACGGCTTGCTTAATTTCCTTTAGGTCATTCATTCCTACTGGCATCCATCTTGCTTCTTCGGCTCCCTTCGAGCCTTTAGAAGTTGATGCTTTGTCAGAGTAAATTACAGGGTATGTCACTAAAATCCTGGTAAACCAGTTCTGACAACCAGTGTATCCTGCCCTTGTGTCTTCTCACCCTGTTCATCAGCTCTGATAATTTCCTCAATCATTTCAAATCTCTTAATCATAATCTCTCATAAAACCTGAATCTCCTGACCTGCAAATGTTTCTAGTGATTTCCCTATGGTATCAATTTTCTGGTCCCCATTCTGCACCTGCAATTCCAAGGTCTTAATGTTTCCTCTCAAAGATAACATCTCCTCCTGAACATTGTATAAATTGACATCCTGGAGGTATATTCTGTCTGTTACCTTATCAAAATTCTGTGATAACTCCTGAATGTCAAATTCAACAGCCTGGACCCTCTCAGGTAAATTCCTAGTACCCTTAGATATGGAGTCAATTTTGCCTATCATGGTATTAATCCTATCAATTAATGGCATGTATGTCCATAATGATATAATATGAAAAAGAAAACTGAAACCTAATAACCAGGAAATTGAGGTATCTCCACAGGCACATAGGCCTCTTGTGATTTCTTCCATAGTGGCAGCAAAAAACGCTGCAAGAGACCCATTAAAAATGAAACCTGTCATTTTACCTGTTAACCAGCAGATGGCGCTGGTTCCAAGTCACGACTGGAACCAATGCAATGGTGTCACAACAAATCCTGTTTTAAAATCTGCCCTGATATTTCTTTAAAAAATGGGGAAACATGAGTGACTCGAAAGGTTAGATGTAGTACAGAGAGAGAGAGAAATCCCAGAGTCCAGGCACAGGGAATGAAAACCCGGGGACCTTCTAGTGGCTGATAAACAGTGTGACTTGCCCTGGGCACCCGCCCGGCTGCTCCACTCCGACCCAATGCAGGGGTTCGTGACACAGCCACTGCGAGAGAGGCTGACTGCAAGCCCAGTGTCCCTATGCTGGGACAAAGGGTCACGCTGCAAACGCTGCTGTGGAAATGCTCCAATTAGTTGTGGTGGTGATTTCAAACAGTGTGTCTACTTGAGCCACTGGGACATCACAGGGAGTTTTTGCCCCAGGGGGCTTTCAACATTTGGCAAGCTCTTGCGCTCTGCATAAGCGCTGCGCTGCAAGGGGGCATTTAAAAACCACTCAGAAAAGATCAAACCAGGTGGGCAGAGACTGTCTGGGCCCATGACTCCTGGGAGGCATGGAGTTTAAATCCACCTCAGAAGGCAAATGATAGGGTGTGTGGGGACTTGAAGGCAATCTGAGGTGTGTAAAGAATTGCAGCAAGAAAAGCCAATGTGTGAGATTCTATGTTGAACTGATAGCTCCAAGCACAGGCTGCAGCTAAGGGAGGGCTCGAGCCAAGCCGCACTGGTGGCAGGCAGCCGAGCCCGGGGGGGAGGGGGTGGTTCTAAAACCAAATGTTGGGTGCCAGGTAAAGGAGTAAGTCACAAAACAATTCCACACCAGTTTGGAATTAAGATTAATAAAAGGGTTATTTATTTAAAGGGAAAAATTTACAGATTACTGTCCTAGACAACAGCCCTCTGCATGGCAGGGAAAAGAGTCTGGTAGCCAGAAGCAGAGTCCAAAGCAAGAGAGGGAATGCACGGCTACCGCTGCTTTTTCAAGCCAAAGAGCCCACATCCAAATGGGCTGGTATCTTAAAGGCTATTGGCTGAAGGAGCAGAAGGAGCTCCTGCAGCAGGAAGTAGAACCAAACTATGAAACCTCAAGTCTCTCTATCTCTCTATCTATCTCTCTATCTCTCTATCTATCTCTCTATCTATCTATCTATCTATCTATCTATCTATCTATCTATCTATCTATCTATCTATCTATCTATCTATCTATCTGATTCATTGCCACTAGTGAGGTGCCTCCTCTGAAGCTTCCATCCACAAGCTCTGAGAACAGCTCCAGCTGAAGTCTAGTGTTCAAATACTTGACCTTATCAGGCAAGTTACAAACTGCAAATGTATATGCCAATGCAATGTGTTTTTATGTTAAGTGAATTTAGACAGTTGGACAGTCTTACAGCATTCATCACAGTCACAATATTGGACATATTTATAGACTGCAACGCCCCTTCGCCATCTGAGGCACAGTCATTTCCTCTGTTCTTTGATCATGGCAAAACTTAACAGCCTGGCACTACTGTTTTTATTTCATTAGAGTACAAATGTCTTGAATTTTGTGCCTGCTTCTTACTTACTTGATAGTTATAACACAAATCTGCATTATGCTATTAATCTGACATACTTTCCTTTTTATGGGTATGACCATATGCATGCAGCACTTTTAAAATTTTATTTGTTGATGGTCACTTGAAACCCCTCCATTCACAGCTGTTACAAGTACGATTTCCCACCCATGTATGAGTCTTTGTATGGGTTTAAGATTTATGTCCTTTCTGGGAGTAGCACTGCTTTCCTCCATGAAATATTTAATATTAAAGAATCGTAATTGTCTTTCAAAGGGATTGTAAGAGTTTGTATCTGCACTAAGTGTCAGAAACTGTTAGGGTTTTTGACACTCTCCCCTCTATTGGGTATTTTAAGTATTTTCATCTCTTTATGTCTATTAAGTATGGGCAGTACCTCATGATGGATTTGAATTTGTATTTTTGTCATGAAGGATGGTGTTAAACCTCTTCCTTTTGAAATTCCCAGGCATCTATTGTCCTGTGAGCAGCACTGGTCAAACTTCTTGACAATGCTAGTAGTTAGAGAAATAAGTGTCACAAAGCCTTCCATTTTATTAATAAGTTCCTCTGCTTATGTCTTACATCTGCTTTAGAGATTCCTTTTGAAGATATGAAATTGATAAAGTCAAAGTCATGACTTTTCTTTTAGGAGTCTGGTCTTTTGTGTCATTTCAAAAAATTTCTCACATATTGCAGTGGCATAGTAGCTTCTTTAATATTTTCTCATTTGTTTGAGAATTCTAGTTACATTAAATGTTCTTAATATAAGAACATTTCTAGGTGAGGTGCAGGTTTATTTAACTTCACCTTCTGTGAATATCCACTTTTTGCAAAACTACTTATTAAAATGTTTATATTTTCTCAAAAATTCCCTAGGGGTTAGTTATGATTGAATATGAACTGTCACTCCCAAAAGCTAATGTTTTAAAGGTTTGATAGCAAGCTGTTGAATTCAGTTACTGAAACACAGTTATATCAGAAGAACTCTAGCATAGTCAATTCATTTACAGTTTGATGTGTTATTATAAGATGATATCGTTGAGAAATGAGGCCTAGCAAGGGACCATGGACAAATTCATGTGGTCTGGTTCATCTTTGAGCCCATCCCTTTTACTCTGATTCTTGTCTATTGTGTTTTGTTCTTACACATGACCTTGATAGTCAACCTGGTCTCAGTAGTAAACGCCTGCAATTAAAGCACTTGGAAGGAAGAGGTAGAAAGATACTGAGTCTGAAGCCAGCTTGGTAGGCTACAGAATGAGTTAAAGCAGCCTGGGGAACATACTAAGACTGACACTTGGGTGAAAGAAAGAGAGAGAGAGAAATAGAGGAGAGAGAGAGAGAAATAAAAAACCAAAAACTACAAAGTGTAAAATTACAAGGCTAAAATAATTATTTCTGCCATTAGTTGTTTCTCTCGGTGTTTACCATAGATATGGAAAGTTAACCATGACTGTGTTCTTGCTGTTGTTGAACATCAAGTATCTTATTAAGCCAATCTCTGGATCTTCTATTCTACTGAGCAATCAAACTATATTATTATTCACACTTCATTATTCATTATATAGGAACTGGTTCAGGAAAACTAAGGATCTCCACTGTTTTGAAAGATTTTCTGTTACTGACAATTGAATTCCAATATTCGTTGAAAATCAGGAAAAAGAAAAAGAAAGAATAGTCTGTTAGAGTTCTCGAAGGGAAGTGCTGTGATTCTAAGGGTTCCTTTAACTATTGAACATTCCACTCTGGGGTGTAGTAGGTTAATTTGTCATTTAATTACTGCACATTGTTCCATTGTCAAAGTAGGGTCACAGATGTGGAATAACAATCTATCTTTAAAAGTTTAATAGTCACAAAATTATAAATAGTGTTTTAGTTGTTTATTTTTAATTCTTCATTGTAAACATCTAGTGACATAATTTGCTTTTGTATATTGGATCATATTCTACTAGTTTCATAAGTTTGCATATTTTCTTTTAAATGCCATTGCAATCGTTTTTTAAAGAATTTTCTACATAAATGAAAAATAAATATAATTTCACTATGCAGCAGTTTCCTAGGCTGCCGTATCAAAATACCATAGACTAGGAAACTTAAAACAACAGAAATTGTCTGAGAAATTGTCATACTGATATCCAAAGGGGCTTAACTAGCTTGCATTCCTATCAGCAATGCAGGAGTATTCCCTTTACCACACAACCTCTCCAGCATAAGTTGTCATCAGTGATCTTGGCCATTCTTTCAGGTGTAAGATGGAATCTCAGAGTTGTTTTGATTTGCATTTCTCTGATGACTAAGGAAGTTGAGCATTTCCTTAAGTGTCTTTCAGCCATTTTAGATTCCTCTGTTGGAAACAGCCTTCCTCAAGACCCAGCAATACCAATTTTGGGTATATATCCAAAGGATGCTCAATTGTACCACAAGAGCGTGTGCTCAACTATGTTCATAGCAGCACTGTTTCTCATAGCCAGAACCTGGAAACTATCTAAATGCCCCTAGATCAAAGAATATAAGGAAAATGTTGTACGTTTACACAATGGGGTACTACACAGCTGAAGAGAATAATTACATCTTAAAATTTTCAGGCAAATGGATGGAGCTAGAAAACATCATATTGAGTGAGGTAAATCTTACACAGAAAGATAATTATTATATGTACTCACTCATAAGTGGTTTTTAAATATAAATCAAAGAAAACCAGTCAACAAATCACATCTCAGAGAACCTAGACAATAATGTGGACCCTAAGAGACATACATGTATCTAATCTACATAGGAAGTAGTAAAAGACAATATTTCCTGAGTAAACTGGGAGCACAGGGACCATGAAGGGTTGAAGGGGAGGGGAGAGAAAGGGAGGAAAGCAGAGAAAAATGTATAGCTCAGTAAAATCAATAAAAAATACCGGAAATTTATCATCTTGCTATCTTAGGGTGGAAGACCAAATCCAAAATTTTACTTTTCTGTGTACATTTTGAAAGTGATGTAGGAGAAATCACCCAGTTCATCCTTGTTACTGATGTTGAAATTTGATCTTCACTGTTTAAAGGTTTTGAATGAAGGGGTGGTGACTTCCCCACCTTGGGATTTAGTATGTTACTAGGTATGAAACCTACCATCAGTGTACAGAAAAGTACTAAAAAGTGTGAAGAACCATTGATATGTCCAGTCCTGTACCTAGTACTAGGTAACATTTATAATGTACAAGAAGAGAAATAAAATGAGATCGATGCTTCATTCTAACAATAAATTTGTTTTTCAAAGTTGCTCAAGCATAATTTTCAGTGTAAAAATTTCTCCCTATAAAATGCTCATAACAGCATTATTTGTAATAGCCAGAACCTGGAAACAACTAATTGGCCTTCAATTGATGAACAGATAAAGAAAATGTGGTACATTTATACAATGGAGTATTACTCAGCCATTAAAATAATGACATCTTGAACATCTTGAAATTTGCATGCAAATGGAAGGAACTAGAAGAAAACATCCTGTGTGAGGCAACCCAGACTCCAAAAGACACAGTATGCACTCACTCATAAGTGGCTATTAGAAATAAAGCAAAGGATAACCAGGCTACAATCTACAACCCCAAGAAGCTAGGTATAAAGGAGGACCTAAGAGGGACACACAGGGAGGGCCCCAGGACAGGGAACTAGTTAAGAGCTCCTGGGTAAACAGGGAGGAGAGATAGAATGGAGGGGATGGGCATGGGAACACAAGGGTTCCATATGGCTGAGCTAAGACTCCTAGCAGTAATGGAGAGGGTACCTGAACTGGCCTTACCCTATAATCAGATTGGCGACTACCCTAAATGTCATCATAAACCCTCCGCCTAGTAACTGATGGAAGCAGACACAGATCTCCACAGCCAAACACTGGACTGAATTCCTGAAGTTCAGTTGAAGAGATGGAGGAGGGATCACATGAGCCACGGAAGTCAAGATCATAATTGAGAAAACCACGGACAACTGACCCGAGCAAGTGGGAGCTCATGGACTGTGGGCTGACTGCTGGGAAACCTGTGTGAGACTGAACTAGGCCCTCTGAGTGTGGATAACAGATATATGGCTTTATCGGTTGAGAGGGCCCCTGGCACTGGGACCAGGACTTAGTCTGGGTGCATGAACTGACTTTTTTGGGGCTTATTCCCTATGGAGGAATACGTTGCTCAGCCTTAATACAGCGGGGAGGGGCTTGGTCCTGTCTCAAGTTGGTATGCCAGACTTTGTTGACTCCCCAAGGAAGGTCTTACCGTCTCTGAAGAGTGGATAGAGGGTGGAAGGGGGAAAGGTAGGGGGTGATAGGAGAAGGGGAAGGAGGGGGAACGAGGGTTGGTATATAAAAAGAAAGAAAAATTCAGTCATAGTTTTAAAGTGTTAATAAACTCAATTACAAGAAATATGCAAGGTATTACTGGAGGCACTGATTCATATGCAGCTGCTAACACATTTCACAAAAGATGGAGTTTGCATTGGTCAGCTTACCAACATGTAAATGAAATACCCGGATCAATTAACTTATAAAAAGAATATATTTATTTCATTTTACAGTTTGGAGGTGGGTATTTCAGGCCCTGATTAAATTATCTTATTGCTTTCTTCCTCTGACAATTGAGACGATGGTAGAAAGAGCTCAGAGGCAAGCAAACTGCTCACCTCATAAAACAGAAAGGAAAAGAAGAAAGAGAAGAATCAAGAGGCTGCAATACCCAGAAAGAGAGGATGTTCTGGGTCATCTAAGGGCCTCCAATGACACCTGAAATACTCAGGTCCTGAGCATCTCTCAAAGGTGTCAACTTGTGTACCAAGTCCTCTTCACATGTAGACCTCTGGTTGAATCATATCCAAACCACAGAGTGGTCTTAGCATTCTAAAAGCATTTCAGCCTTGAAAGTATCCCTGTATCATTCTGTTCCAGGATGCATATGTTACAGTATCCTTCACTCTTTCATTGTGAGTCTGTTTGTAGCATCTAATTTTGCGTTGAGTTCTTAATGTGTTGTTCTCAGTGTGTTCATATTTTCACTTTCTACTCTCTTCTCCCCTTATTATATTAGCTGACCTTCGTATACTGATGGATTGGAACAACTATCCATGCAAAATTCACGGTAATTACTGCTCTGAGTGTTAATAAGTATTTATTCTCATTTTATTAGCAATGATGTTATACTGGAATACAGAAATGTGTGAATTGATAATGGGGCTCCAAAAAAAAAGCCTTTGAAACAGTTGCCAACAACCTGAGTAAATACAGCTAGCGTTTTAAAAAATTCCTTGCTAAAATAAACAAATAAAGGTTGCTGAGGCAATTTTTCAGTTACAATGACAGAGCATGAAGAATAAAGAAATGTGGTATTCTGTCTAAGATTTGTGTGTGAAGAGCATTCTAAGAGCCAGTAAATACATTTTTATTTTGTTTGCTTTGCTTCAAACGAATGTCTCAGAGCCCTGACTTAGAATAGCTATGGTTCTTTTTCTTTTCCCTGGAGATACTAGATAAATGCTTACAGCAGACAGAAGTAGTTTGTCCAATGACCTCAGACCATATTCTGATATATAGGTTACCAAGAAGGTTATACTTATATCCAGGTACAAGCCTTCAAGTCGTGTATGTGAACAACAATTGCTCCTGAAAATCAATAAAATGCAGTACTTGTGACAAAGGCGATGGGGCTGTAGGATAACAACAGGGTGGCTCACCTTGGAGCACTGAGCTGTTAGATGTGAAAATTGCCTTCCAAATGAACTACTTGATTAGTTAGTGTGTTTATCCCCCGGTAACAACAAAGATGCTAAAGTATCAATCAATAAGAAGATTCATTCCTGATGTCCAAAGACTCTGTGCAAAAAACAAACAAACAAACAAACACGTGATACTTTTATTTTTTTGCTCATGAAATAGACTCTGGTTTTCAAATACTGGGCTAAGAAATGAAACTGGGAGGTATTTTGGGTTCGCCCTTTGATACTAACCTCTGCGAAGTCTTTACTGAGGCTTTTTAACCACGTTGCATATTGGTCTTGTTAAAATGTGATACACATGACAATACTGAACAGTTCCTGACGGTGTGTGATTAGCTGACACTTACAAAATGATTTAAAGACAGGTGCCATGTGAGAGCCGAGTGTTTAATGTAAATCAACAGGGAGCTGACGGGCCCTGCATCTGAGTGCAATGCAGGAGACACGCAAACAGCTGGAAGTGATAACAGCCACACTTGGAATATAAAAACAAAAGTTCTAAACTCTGGCAACTAATCCAGAGCTCTCAGGGCATCCACGTGACTAATTACCATAACTTTGTCTTTTGACACACACTGTAACAAGATGGAAGCTTTATTTTGATCCTCCTTTTCAGTGGTTTCGCTCCCAACCACAGAAGGAAGAGTAAAAATCATCCAGTCAATTATCCATAATAAGCACCATGCACATAACAACCCTTCAAAGCGCATATTCAAGAGAAACTGAAGGAGACTGGAAACCAATAGCCGAGAGATAGACTAGGCATGCTCAATATAAAAAAAGAGCAATGGCTTCTTAGTTTCTTTTTAAAGAATTACTTACTTTTATTTTCCATGAATGAGCTTTGCTTGCATGAAGGTAAATGTGCTGAATGCATATACCCACAGAGGACAAAAAGGTGCCAGATGCCCTAAACCTGGAACTGATGGTTATGAGTGATACTATGTGGATGCTGGGTCTCTGAGAGGGCAGCAAGTGCTCTCAATGCTGACCCATCCCTCCAGGTGTCACCCCACACCCATTTTTGAGACAGGATTTTCCTGTGCAGCCCTAGCTTTCATGGAACTCATTCTGTAGACCAGACTGGCCTCAAACTCAGAGAACTACTTGCCTCTGCCTCTCAAGTGTTCAATTTAAAGGCGTGTACCACTGGCACCCAGCTAATTTTCTTAAGTTAATTTCTGTGTATGTGTGGTATATATGTGTGTATGATGGTTTGTGTGTGAATGTGGGCACAAACCTGCCATGGTACACATGTGGAGGTCAGAGGAGAACCCGTTCCCATTGTCACCCTTCATTTTGAAGCAGAGTCCCTTGCTCATTGCTGTTTATCCTGGGCTAGCTAACCAGTGAGATTATAGGCCTTTCCTGTGCCTGTCTCCTATATGGCCTTAGGAGCCATGGCATCATAGGTGAGTGCAGCTGTATGTAGCTTTATTTGGATGTTCTGGGGTTTGAACACAGATCCTTAGGATTGCAGAGTAAATGTTATGTGTGTATCACAGTCCTGAAAGCTCAGGAGGCTGTTTTTAGTCATTAACATATACTACATGTTGGATATGATGTTTCTGAAAAGGTCTTGTATTGAAAGCTTGGTCCTGAGTGGGTGGATCTGATCACAGAGAGTGATTGAATGGTGACAGCTCTGACACAATCACAAGACTAATCCAATAATGCTGTCATAGGTAGGGACATTATTGAGAGCTGAGAGAAAACTCTTATGGTTAAGTCTTAGGTCACCAGCAATGTCAAAGCTTGATTGTTTGGTGTCCTTCTTCAATGTTTCCATTTTTCTCTGCTTCCAGGAAGCTTTGAACTAAAGAGTGCTAGTCCATCATGTGCAACATTCCATATCCTCTACTGCAGGCCCAAACCTATGGGGCCAGGGAACCATGGACTACAATCCCAGCAACTGTGAGTCATAAAACTCTTCCTGTGTGAAGGCTTATTTGTCTTAGCTATTAGTCATGAATTTCTAACATGATGCATAAAAACTGCAACACGTTGTGAGTCTGTGTTGGCTAAGGAAGGACATTATATATGTAGTTCCCAGACCCTTGAGGCAATAACTTCTTGTTGCGTTGTCTCTGACAGAAGAAAGAAAGAAGTGGAACAACCCATAGGTCAGTGTTATCCTCAGAGAAGCACCATTTGGACAGCTCATTTATTATGACAGTTAGCAGTTAGCTTGTTTGATCTGAGAGTCCCCTCCTGCCTTCTTCCTCATTTGTGATTTAAAAATGGTTAGAGTCATTACAAAATATAATTCAGGATGGACTGCCTGCCTAAACATATGGGAAGCCCTATTTTATTCCCAATACCATAAAAATATGGTTATAATCTGAAATAAAATGTTTTTCATAATTTAAGATAAGAAAAGCTGGCAAGAAACAAGCCAAGTCAAGAGGCTTTTATAAGTAAGAAAACAAAGGTCTACCTGTGAAAATACATGAGATATGTAAACAAGGAATAGGTTGTCTACAGCTGTGGTCAGATGCAAAAATGCAGTAAAGAACTAATTTTGATGAAACAATTCTCCCACAAATATATGAGACTAAAATACAGAATTACTGAAAAATGAAAGACTTAGTAAAGTCTAAGAAGTAAGATGATTAATAGACAGGAGATGTTTGTAAAATTATGAAAAAAATAACATCCAAATGAAAAGTTTGAAAATACAAAAGACAATTGTCAACCGATGGTATAACACCCAAGTTCAAGAGAAAGTGAAAATATTCCTGGGGCGACGAGACAAAGAAGTGAAATTGTGTTGGTTTTAGGTTCTGATGGCCTCATCACCTGAGCAGAAACTGTATTTTGAAATCAGAGGTTCAAGTGTTAACATTTTTCAAAATGTTGGAAAAAAAAAGACCTTTGAGACTGTATTTTATTTCAAGCACTATTACTGCAGGTACCTTATACGTATGTCTATCTTATGTTGTTTTTAATACCTCCTATCTTTGATTTTATTTTAGACGCTCACATTAATATTGACTATTGAAGTATCTATTTAATGTATATCATGACTGTAATGGCTCTATTCTTAACATATGCATCATTTCACTTCTCCTCAATATGTGCTTCTCTGGTAGTCAGGGAGCATTCTGCATACATTATTTTATCTCTTAGCTTATCAATGACTCTTCTACTTAAAAATTGTGTTAATGTGTGCCTTGGATATTCTAGTGCACATTTTAATTGACCCTGCTTCCTTGTAAAATTGAACTACTCTATGGCTTCAGACTTAGTTTTGCAATTCATTACATTTGAAACTGACCCATATATTATACTTTTTTCTTTATAAGATTTTATAATATTCTCTAGGATCATGATAGTTTACTATTAGTTATTCATTTTTTTCTGAATAATCAACATAAGTACATCATAATATTTTTCTATTTTATTCTTTTCTACCAAATCAGTTAAAGATAAAATTTATTTATATAAGGCACTACTTTTAATTTGTATATCTATAGGTATTACTTATAAAACAGTTCTTCTTATATTTACACATATTTTAATTAATTTTAATAAAAGCATTCACTTCACCCAAATCACATGCAAACCATGGAATATCTTCTTTTTATTTTGCTTTCTCCTTTAGTACTGTGAAGTTGAAGTATGTAGTAGGGTCAGATGTAACATGAGGGGCCTGCTAGTTGGGGTTTCTCTCCCACCTGGTCCCCCAGCCGTTTAGTCCCAGAGAAAATCACACAGAAGTCTCCAGAAGATTATAAACTGATTGGCCCATTAGCTTGGGCTTCTTATTAGCTCTTGTAGCTTATATTAACCCATTATCCTTATCTATGTTAGCCACATGGCTAAGTACCTTTTTCAATGGGGCAGGTCACATCCTGCTTCTTCGGTGGTCTGGGCAGGAGTGTGAGGGAGCTTCCTTCTTCCCAGAATACTCCTATTCTCCTTGCTCTGCCTCTACTTTCTGTCTGATTGTCCCACCTATACATCCTGGCTAATGGCCAATCAGTGTTTATTTAAATCATGATTGACAGAATACAGACAATTCTCCCGTACCACTCAGAGTCTCCTTAGTAGGGAGTTATTTTAATTTTAATAATTACACTTTTATAACCTGACACTGTGTGATGATTTCATCATTGCATGATCCTTACCAAATGTAAGATAAACCAAGGCTTATTTACAAATATAATCTCATTTAAGAAATATTAAGTGAACGGAAATGTATACACAGAATCTCTTTCTTTTTCCAACATGTGTGTCCCAGACTCAGGTCCTCGGGCTTGATGGCAAGTGCCCTTCTCACTGAGTAATCTTGCACACACTGTTCTTTTCTTACATACCTAATCTGCTGACAAATGATGTTTTAGACACTCCTTTGTTTTGGCCTGATCTCCTCTATTGGCTTCTTACATTTCCTTTGCTATGACACAATAACGGCCTTAATTCTATGATTTCTTTATGTTACTCTTTGCCACTAATTCAAAGTTCATAGCTAATAAAGAAGAATTCCCAGCAATTCCGTGCCCAATGCATGGGCATGACTAACTGGATAACGAGAGGGCCTTTGTAGGGAATATCATGTTTGCACAGAAGATAGAAACATTTCTTCTACATACAACCATCTATTAGAGCAGAGCTATACTTGTTTCTATTAGGTTTTAAACATGAGTCTTACAAGAAAGCCCAGTAGATAAAGACAAGTGCTTCCAAGACTAATGACATGACTTCAGTTCTGTGCACTGTCCTCAGGGAAGAAAAGGACCAATCCCCGCTACAAAATCAGCAAAATTTTTCCCTGTTAATGATTAGTTTCCCTATTGACAAATGATTAGCATATTAATTTTCCTTTCCAAATACACAGATTAGTTGCTCAAGGCACATTGCTAATTTTCACCTCTTCTCAGACTTCTAAAATACAATCCAAGAAAAGGAAGTATCATTGCTTAATCTCTGGTGAGGACTATTTAATGAGAACACAACAAAATTCCATGGCCTGTCTATTATTAAATATGTATAATAATTTATAAGGCAGAAGCACAAGCTTAAAGAACTTTTATATAAGCAATAGTGCACCATTACAATGAGAAAACCTTTAATTATGTTATAAAGGTCTGATATTCCAGGAAAATGTCACTTCAAAATAAACTTCTAACAGTTAATTGTCAGTGATATTTAACTTGTACAAAAATTAAATATCACCATATAATCCTGTGATCATTTTATTGCTTTTGTAGACATTTAAGTATTTTAGGGTTTTCAAGTAACAATGCAAAAGCTAGCCTCTTGTTGGGTTCTTATTGCTGTGTGAAGAACCCCATGATGTTTTGATGGCATGTTTTACAAAAAGACTTTTCAAAATACTTGGGGAAAGTGTAAATTATTTTCAGAGAATAAATATGAAATTACATAGTGTGCTGTAAACTGTTCAATCCTAACACATAGTTTTATTAAATATGAAATTTAGTGCTTAAAACAAATAGAAATCTCCAATTCCTATTACAGCATTAAAAAGATCATGGATAATTGTCAGATCTCAGGAAGGCAACTTTAGAAGTAAAACCCAGTCAATAACAAGTTCGTCAATAGTGATGTTGTCTGGCTGAAGTAATGGCCTCTACAGATTACTTAAACATACATGATGTGCTTACATTATGCACAACAACTGTCGTGTTTGACATGACAGTTGTCTCTCACAGAAGATTTTAATGAATAAGGGTGTTCCTGCTCTACAGTAATTCAATGACCAATAGAAGACATCAGTGTTCACAGTGTCAAACGTCCTTTATGTCTAAGAGACCCATCTTTATAGCAATGGTGATGAGAACATCATTCTGCATTTCGAAGGCATAAATCATACATTTGGGTACAGCATACAACTATGCTAAGTGTTTTTTTTTATGTTCGAATTGAATCTTTATTAATTTTGATGATATTCATAGCTTTCCTTCTCCTGTGCAAATAAAAGCAAAACCTATTCCACAACTCTTTTCAGAGCCTCCATCAGCTGTTTGCTGGCATGCCCATGGAATTGATCACCCTTCTAATACACTTCAGATCCCTAACAACCCATCTCAATGTCCCTCGTGAGTCCACATGTGAGACCTTTCCTGTGGGGCTGCATGAGGTCGTGTTGATAATCTGCTGCAATCTCAGCAGGTGACTGTGTATGACTTTTGTGAAAGATCTTCCCATGAAAACTCTCTGTGTGTTCCGGGAGTTACGGCAGTCGGACGCTTAAAAGAAATCCCACACTAGCTCAGATACAAGAAATAGATTGGCATTTATTAAGGGGTAAACACACAAATCAGAATTCTCTGTTTGACAGGTTGAATCACGCGACATCTCTCTGTGTGGCTCTTACTAGAGGTCTGCCTTGGGTTTCTGTGTGCATGCCTGTGGAGGGCTGAGTGGGTTTCTGCTGAAGTGTGCAGGAGCAGTTCCCATGTCCATGGCCTTGATGACACTTTGAGAAGCACATTTTCTACCAGGGAATAAGTGGCACTGCTGGAGCTGTCTCCTTCTGTGAGGAACAGTGCAGGCACCCTGGGAACTGGCTGCTCTTCTATGCAGTTATGCCCACCTGTTTCCAAAGAAACAGAGACTGGGGCAGGGAAACCTGGAAAGGTAGCCGAGAGATGCTCAGAAAGGAACCCTTTTGGGCAGGTCCAGAGCCACATTTTGGACAAGTCCCTTCTGCTGTGTGCACCAGCACTATGAGATGGCCTTTTCTGCTCATCTCATGGGAAGGCAAGGGCTGGAGACCTAGAATGCCTTGCTGTGTGAGCACAGAGTATCCCCTCAACCATTTCCAGGTGTCCTCTTTTCCCTTGAGAGTAATGCTAGCACAACGTGTGCATGCGAAGACCACCAGGCTGTGAGGGACATTCAGGATTCCTAACTTCTGGCCTTTCCACCAGCTGATCTCTAGAACTCAGAAGGTAAGAACATGCAGATTGCTAGATGTGCTATGGGGAATCTACCCTTCTATCCTTGCAGAAAGTCAAGCTCATATTAGCCATGACACAAAGCCGAGGGTCAGTCGTGAGCAGATTATTCATGCCCCGACAAGTTGCTGAAGGAAAAGACCTCATAACCTCTGTTGGATTGATTCCAGACGAGAAACTGGGGTTTCACCATGGGTATGAAAGAAAATTTACACAAAGAAACACCTAACACTCCATCCAGCAAGTCGGCATGTCTACCACCACACGAGTACTATGGTACAATCGAAAATGAATCATGGAAACACGAGCTGTGTTAGCCAAGCCAACCCTAAGGTACACAGCCAACATTCCAGAGACAACTGGATGCCCCATGATCATCCTATATGCAAAGAACCTGTATTATGAGATAGCCCATATCATCACAGGGTACAGGCACCATGCATCACAGGGATCCCTGTCCACTATCCAAGGCACTGCCTCTGCGGAAATGTATAATCTGGAAAAGCAAGTGCTTTTTCAAATTTAAATTAAATAAACACAACTATCCAGAAGGACAATATGACTTTTGAGTCCACACCATAGAGCCTTGTGGGCAGATCCTGACACAGTGACATGGTTCTGGAATCGTGGACAGGCAACCCAGAGGAATCCAGGCCTAGAAATAAAGTCTACGAGCCACAGGGGTAAGGTTTTGGCTTTAAAAAATGGACAAAGGGAGATCAATGTGGAATCGAACCCACCAAGTAGCAGAGATACCACAGAGCTGGAGCAGGCAGAGACGGAATAGTTCTGTGAGTGGGCACTCCCCTTGGAAGCTGAGCAGATGGGTCACTGGTGTAGGAGGTCCTTCTGCATTTGTGTTGCTTTTATTGGAATAAAGAAAACTGCCTTGGCATTTTGATAGGGCAGCCCTTAGGTGGGCAGAGTAGACAAAACAAAATTCTAAAAAAAAAAAAAAGAGAGAGAGACAGATGCCATGTTTCTCCTGCCCGAGATAGACGCTGGTGTGAGGCTCCGATTCACATGTCAACAGTCTGTCCTGGAAGGGCAGGGGATTCACATGCATGAAACTTTTAGGGCATCCTCACATTACATGGCCACCTGCCTTGGCTCTAAACTTTGTATTTTCCTCTTCCTTAGGCTCATCTTGCACACGGTCAGATGAATGCTGTATACACAGTGGTCCAGAAGGTATGGCAAATAACCAGGGGTCTCTGCAGCTACCACCCTCATGAAAGTTGTCTATTCCATGCTGGCCCCCATTCTGGCATTGTGGGCAGACACAGGACAGGGTGACATTGCTTTGTCATCCAGGCTGAGCTGGAAGGGCCTGGAGAACTCAGTTGGTTGCCAGTCTCCAATGAGTTGAGTAGGAGGTCCCTATGGTCCCTAGATCCTTTATGCCTCAGCAGGATATTCAGAAGTGACCGTTCACCTGCTTTGAACCAAGGAGGCCACATTACTGTCCTGATGACTGTGCCTACTTGGTTAGATGCTGGGCTGGCTCTCTGGTGCCTCTGTTCACAGATACACAAAGGTCAGGTTAGAGCAAATCAGGAGAAAATCATGGTGACAATAAAGAGCCTTTTATACTCTCCCAACATCTTTTCATGGTTATTTGACTTGGAGACTTCAACAGGCCATGTCCCTATAAGCTATATGTCCTGACTGTGACTTCTATATTCAGCTTTTTCATTATTTGGACCAATGATATGGCTGTGCCTTGCTTCCTAGGGATTTGAAATCTTGGGAACATTCCCTTTTATTGACATAAAGGGATTCCTGTCCTAGGAGGTGACTTGTTTGGAGCAGGCAAAGTTCTGAGAACCCTAGAGGCCAGGATATCTGCAGCCAGCAGAACTGCAGGGGCCCACTCCTAAAAGAACTTTCCCTAATTGGAGCTGAGTGGTGTGGTAGCTTTGAGAAGAGGATGGAACACTTGCCTGGGTTTGGATTCCAGTTACTGGTGGAGATCGGGACCTGAGTCAAATGTATGGATTTGTCAAATTGATGAATCAAGGAATTCTGAGAAAGAGCTGTGGAGGTATGATAGTCTACACTTGTTTAGGGGTGTAATAGATCATCCACTGAATTAGATGGAGACGTGATCTAGTGGGGGACCCTGCCATGTTGACAGTATCCACAGGAACTCACTGTGGAGAAAGGAGAGGCCCTGAAAAACTGGCTCCATTTCTGCTGTAAATTATTGTCTAAAGCCTTCTGTTAGAAGAATTTCCAAGGACCTGACAACCACTCTGATTTGCAGTTTCTGGCCCCCACTACTGCAGGATAAGGTCCATACAGCTTAATGCACAGTCAGATCTTTCTTTTCCTTTCTACTTCCAAACTTTCAGTTCAAGCCTCTTCCTAACATGAACGTCCAGCATCTCCTTAATATCAGGGTTGATAAAAGAGGGTTACCCAGCCTCTATCTGCCTGTATGTGGGGCCTGTCCATAGAGAGGCCTCTTAGAAGCTGAGAGGAAGATCCTCTTGCTAGGACACTCCATGTGATGAGTTCGGGTGACACTAGGTTTTGGCAGCTACCTGGTACCTGGAAAGGCCTGAGTCAGGCCTGCTTGAGTTGTCAAGACCTGCGGTGGTTGAGGTAGGATGCCTTGAGTGATCAAGGCCCGTGGTGTTTGGGATGGAAGCTGACCCATAGGGTGGAGTCTTAAGTGGTTGATTTATCACTCACCCCAGTACAAAAGGCTTCTTGTTTGTGTCTTGTAGGGTTGATTTAGACTCCTCCCTTACACACTCTCACACACACATGCACACACACACACACACACACACACACACACACACACTCTGTCCCAGGACAGAGATTTATTGGAGGACTGGGGAAATGGTAAAGTTGTAGCCTTCTTCATGGATAAAATATGTATGGTGTTGAGGCCTCTAAGGGGTAGGCTTGATCTGTGCCTCACCAGGCATCTTCAAACATGTGCTTCTAGCACCTTCTGAGTGCCCGGATCTAGGAAGGAAGGCCCATTAGTAGTTTTCTTGTTAGTTGTTTGAATCATTGAAAGATGGTTTGTTCAAAATTTCATATTTGGCTTGGAAATTTAAAGCAGGACCTACACATGGTCTACACATATGTCATAACAGAAACCCATGGACACCTCACTGTTATTGCTTTGCTTCTACTTACTTTTTGAGTTGTTCTCAGTTTGCCTTCTCGCTGTATCGTTCCTGGTCCCACCAGGGAAACACTTTGCATGTCATTTGTTGTGCATGTCATGTGACAAGTTTCCACCTCTGTCTCAGAGAAAACCTCAAGAACTTTGCCTAGGGAACCTTCTGGGGACCTGTGTATATCTTTTTCAGAGCTCTTCCCAGATAGTTTATCAGATCCTTGTGTGGGATCCTCCATGGTTGTAACATCTCTGGACCCTTTGGTGAGACACTCTGTGGATGCTGACTGCTTTCTTTTGCCTATGCTGAGGGACATGAAGTCCTTTGATTAACTTCTGCCTGACCCAGGCCAGAAATGCTGGAATTTTGGGATTCATTGACCTTGGTATTGTTTGAGTCTCTTTTTGAAATGTTCTTCTGTCTACTCCTGGAGCTCAGGGCTAATGTAATCCTGTTGGATATGGACAACAGGCCCCTGGCCCTGGGAGACCCAACTGTTGGAAGTCTGTTGATAAAATGCTTCCTGTGATTTTTTTAACCATGACTGGCAAATCGCTCCTTCTTTCTTGGTATTTATTCAAAATGGGTGCTCTAGGTGTCGAAGACTATGAGGGACAATAAATTGGGTTCTTGAAAGTGTAGGACAAGTAGTCCCCCAGGCTTCACCTCCACAGCATCATATAATGGCTTCACTAGGCTTCCATGCAGGGCCACCATTGGCATATGCCTTTCCTCAGCAGCTTTCCTTAAGCACCAAGGATAATATCACAATGTCTTTACTCATTTTTCCTTCAAGACTATAACACCAGAACCACATGACCAAAGTTGCCAAGTTCTGTTGCCTGCTGAGGATGAAACTGGCCACCTGGACCCTCTTTGATTTGTATTGGCAAAAGCTTTCATTTCTTGTTGCTCTTTAGGGACAAGTCATCTCTAAAGGCCTTTTCTCACAAATTGCAGCATTGGCTGGCTGGGGTCTTGCCCTGTGGGTAACCCTCCCTTAACTAAATTCCACTTTATCTATTTCAGCACCAAGCAAGAATCCAATACTACATTTCTTGTACTCTTTCTCCCCTCAAACTGTACATTTGTATTTCCTTCTCTTCTGCTTAATCTTTCTCATCGTAGATGTGCATATTACTGACTGATCTCTAATAACCGCACAACAGAGACAATAGAAATAATTCAGCTTTTTTCATATTTGGACCAAAGATAAGGCTATGCCACATATCCCAGGGTATTGAAATCTTGGGGACATTCCCTTTTCTTGACAGAAAGGGATTTCTGTTTTGGGAGGGTGACTAGGTTGGAGCAGGCACAGTCTTGAAGCTGAACTGAGAACCCTAGAGGCAGGGATATCTGCAGCCAGCAGAACCATGGGGGCCCACTCCTGAAAGAACTTTCCCTAATTGGAGCTGAGTGGTGTGGCAGCTTTGAGAAGAGGATGGAACACTTGCCTGGGTTTGGATTCCATCGACTGGTGGAGGACCAGGAGTGATTCTGAGTCAAATATGTGGATTTGCCAAATTGATGAATCAAGGAATTCTGAGAAAGAGCTGTGGAGGTATGATAGTCTACACTTGTTTAGGGGTGTAATAGATCATCCACTGAATTAGATGGAGAGGTGATCTAGCCGGACACTGCCATGTTGACAGTAACCACAAGGGACTCATTGTAGAAAAAGGAGAGGCCCCAGAATAACTGGCTCCATATCTGCTGTAAATCAGTGTCTAAAGCCTTCTGGTAAAAGGACTTCCAAGGACCTGAAATCCTCCCTGATTTGCAGCTTCTGCTTCAAAAGGGACTTGAGGTGGTGTGGCCTGCTTTCAGTCCCACTGCTGTAGGATATGGTCCTGACAGCTTAATGCACAGTGAGAGCTTTCTTTTCCTTGCCACTTTCAAACTTTCAGTTCAAGCATCTTCTTAACCTGAACTTCCAGCATCTCCTGAATATAAGGTTGATAGAAGAGGGTTACCCAGCCTCTGTCTGCCTGTATTTGCGACCTGTCCATACAGAGGCCTCTTAGTAGCTGAGAAAAAGATCTTCTTGCTAGGACTCACCATGTGACATGTAGCAGGTTTTAGCAGCTACCTCGTACCTGGACAGGCCTGAGGCAGTCCTGCCTGAGTGGTCAAGACCTGTGGTGGTTGAGGTGGGCCGCCTTTTGTGATCAAGGCCTGTGGTGGTTTGGATAGGAGCCGACCCTTAGGGTGCGGTCTTACGTTGTTGACTTATCACTTTCCCTAGTACCAAAGACTTCTTGTTTGTGTCTAGTACGGTTGATTTAGACTAATCCCCTCCACAATTACACACACACACACACACACACACACACACAAACACATACACACACAAATCCTCAAACTTTTGTTTTCATAATTACAGTATAATTGACTCTAACTACAGTGATGGAACTTGGAGATGGTTCTGTCCCCTTTTGTGGATCCATATCCTATCCTGAAGCAGTACTGTAAGGTGGACCAGATCCTGTCATTTGTCTGTGACCTAGCAAGCACATACAACCTCAAGAAAGCACATACTCAGAGAAAGTAATTTCTAAAAGTAGACTTTAATTTGGGGTAAGCACTTTCATTCCACTTCATACTTTTATGCAGTGTCCATGCCTTGGAGAGACGACAGGGACCCCTGGAATGTGTTGAATATGGGCTCTGTTCTGATGGGGGATGGCTCTGGAGACAGAGTCTCTGGATGCCTGGGCCTACTTCTTACCAATGTACTATCTGGAAAAGCAAGTGCTTTACTGAATTTAAATTAATTAAACACAACTACCCAGGAGGACAATATGACTTTTGAATATAGACTATATAGCCTTGTGAGAAGAGCCTGACACAGTGACATGGCACCTGAATCTTTGACAGGCAACCCAGAGGAATCCAGGCCTAGACAATGTCTATGAGCCACAGGAGTGAGGGTTTGGCTTTAGGAGAAATGTACAAAGGGGACTCAGTTGAGGAGATCAATGTGGCATCCAACCCACCAAGTATCAGGGATAGCATGGAGCTGGAGCAGGCAGAGAAGGAAGAGTCTTGTGAGTGGGCATTCCTCGTGGAAGTTGTGGAGATGGGTAACTCTCAAATCAAACAATCGCTGGAGAAAAGAAAAGTCTGTCTAGTTCTAGAACTATTTCCCAGGACCCCAAAAACTCAGGACTGAGCATATCTCACTGCTCAGCCGCTGGCTTTGTCCTGCAAGACTGTGCCAGTGGAAAGTCTTTTAAAGTTAAGGGCTCCTCCAGTCCATGGTAAACAGCCTCAACTGTGGTTAACGTGTGTGGCTTCAACCCCATGTCAACAGTATGTGTTCTGGAAGGACAGGGGATTCACACACATGAAACTTTTAGGGCATCCTCAAATTACATGACCACCTGCCTTGGGTCTAAACTGTGTATTTTCTACCTCTTCCTTAAGCTCATCGTGCACACGGTCAGATGAATGCTGTATACACAGTGGTCCAGAAGGTATGGCGAATGACCAGGGGTCTCTGCAGCTACCACCCTCATAAAGTTGTCTGTTCCATGATGGTCACCAATCTGGCAATGTAGGCAGACACAGGACAGGGTGACATTGCTTTGTCATCCAGGCTGAGCTGGAAGGGCCTGGAGAACTCAGTTGCCAGTCTCCAGTGAGTTGACTAGGAGGGTCCTAGGGTCCCTGGGTCCTTAATGCCTCGGCAAGATATTCAGAGGTGACCATTTGCCTGCTCTGAACTCAAGGATGCCACACTACAGTCCTGATGACCGTGGCTACTTTGTGACTTGGGTAGACACTGGGCTGGCTCTCTGGTCCCTTTCTACACAGTTACACAAAGTTTAGAGAAAATGATGGCGACAATAAAAAGCCTTTTGTTCTGTCTACAAACTTCATGGGCTTTTGACATGGAGGATTCTAGAAGCCACATTCCTATAAGCTATAGGTCCTGCCTGTGACTTCCATATTCAGCTTTTTCATTATTTGAATGAAAGATATGGCTATGCCACGCTTCCTAGAGTTTTGAAATCTTGGGGACATTCCCTTTACTTCACAGAAAGGGAATCCTGTCCTGGGAGGGTGACTTGTGTGGAGCATTCACAGTCTTGAAGCTGAACTGAGACCATAGAGGCAGAAATATCTGCAGCAAGCAGAACCACGGGGGCCCACTCCTGAAAGAACTTTCCCTAATTGGAGCTGATTGGTGTGGTAGCTTTGAGAAGAGGATGGATCTTGGGACAGAGTTTGGATTCTAGCCACTGGTGGAAATCGGGACCAGGAATGATTCTGGGTCAAATGTTTGAATTTGTCAAGTTGATGAATCAAGGAATTCTGAGAAAAGAAGTGTGGAGGTATGATAGTCTACACTTGTTTAGGGGAGTAATAGCTCATCCTTTGAGATAGGTGATCCAGTGGAGACCCTGCCATGTTGACAGTAACCATAAGGGACTCATTGTGGAGGAGAGGCCCCAGGAAAACTGGTTCCATTTCTGTTGTATGTCAATGGTGTAGGAGGTCCTTCTGTATTTGTGTTGCTTTCACTGGTTGAAGAAATAAACTGTATTGGCCTTTTGATAGGGCATAACTTAGATAGGCGGGGAAAAGGAACTGAATGCTGGGACAAAGAAGGCAGGCAGAGAAAGCAGCCATAGATTCGCCAGAATCAGAAATGCTGAATCTTTCTTGGTAAGCCACGACCTTGTGGTAAACACAGATTAATAGAAATGGGTTAGATCACGATGTGAGAGTTGGCCAAGAAGAGGCTAGGTATAATGGGCCAGCCAGTAATTTGATTAGTATGATTTCTTTGTGGTTATTTCAGGGGTAAGCTAGCTGGGCAGCGGGACACAGCCCATTCTTCTTACTACAAATCGTTGCCGAACCTTCTGGTAAAAGAACTTCCAAGGACCTGAAAACCACTCTGATTGCAGTTTCTGCTCCAAAACTAGCATGAGGTGGGGCTGGCCTGCTTCCAATGCCACTACTGCAAGCTTAAGTGCATATAGCTTAAGGCACAGTCAGATCTTTCTTTTCCTTTCCATTTTGAAACTTTCAGTCCAAGCCTCTTCCAAATCTGAACATCTAGCATCTCCTGAATATCAGGGTTGATAAAAGAGGGGTTCGCAGCTTCTATCTGCCTGTATGTGGGCCTGTCCATAGCGAGGCCTCTTAGAAGCTGAAAGATCCTCTTGCTAGAACTCACCATGTGAGAAATTGCAGGAGCACCAGGTTTTGGTAGCTACCTGGTACCTGGAAAGGCCTGAAACAGGCCTCCTTGAGTGGTCAAGACCTGGAGTGATCAAGATAGGCCTGCTTAAGTTGTCAAGACCTGCAGTGCTTGGAATGGGAGCTGACCCTTAGGATAGGGTCTTACGTAGTTGACTTAACACTCGTCCCTCTACCAAAGCCTCCTTGTTAGTGTCTTGTTGGGTTGATTTAGACTCCTCTCCTCCATGTTCACATGCACATATTTGCACACGTATGCATGCACATGAACACACAAATCCTAAAAGCTTTTGTTTCCATAATTACAGTATAGTTGACTCTAACTACAGTGATGTAACTTGGAGATGGTTCTGTCCCTCTTGTGGGTCCATATCCTCCCCCGAAGCAGAACTGTAAAGTGGACCAGATGCAGACATTTCTCTTTGACCTAGCAAGCAGTTACAACCTCAATAAAAAACATACTCAGAGAAAGAAATTTCTAAAAGTTGCCTTTAATTTGGGGAAAGCAATTTTTATACTTTTATGCAGTGTCCATGCCTTGGACATCTGACAGGGACCCTTGGGACGTATTGAATATGGGCTCTATTCTGATGAGGGTTGGCTCTGGAGAAAGAGTCTCTGATGTCTGGGGCTGCTTGTTACCATAGGGCATCCCTTTGTCAAGAGGAGGTTGACAGTTGAGTTTTGCATGGTAAACTGTGCTAATGCTTTCTTGCTTTTTCTTTGGTTCATGATGGGAGGCAGGCCTTGTCATTGGATTTGGGGGAACACAAGGGCCTGTGAGTGGCCCTTGGCTTTGGGTAATAGATGGGAAACCCTTGCATTTTTGCGTGGGGTTTTCTTGAGATTTAGATTTCGGGGTTAAAACAGATAGTATAAAATTCTTGATTCTGTCACAAAAGTTTTCATTGTTTGTTGTGTGGGCTTGGACAGACGTTGTCCCCTTAAGTTATTTGTTAAATCTGGATTTAATTTTTTGGATACTGGTGACAAAGCAATGGCTATGCTGTGGTTCCTGCCACTTGTACTTCTTGGGGAGACTCCTTTCCCTTGATAAAAAAGAGGCCCTTTCCTGGAAAGGTGCCTTGTTTGTAGGGGGCTCCATCTTGATGCTGGCCGGGGAGGTCCTGGCAGCCAGGATGTCTGCAGCCAGCAGAGCCTCGGGGGCCCAGTCTAGGCAAACCTTTCCAGTGGGGTAATTCCGCAGGACCAAGCCAGCAGCCGAGCTCAGGCTCCGGTCGTCTGCATCCTGCGAATAGGTTTGAGAATAGATTTCTCCTTGTCTCCAGCAGATGATTGATTGGAAAATCACCAGTCTTCCCAGCTTCGACGGGGCGTGTCCAGGCACAGGAGTCCTCCTCCTCTGTCTCCTCCAGCTCCCTGATAGCCCTTCTTGAGGACTGAGAAGCCCCACTGATCTCTCAGACTGAGACCCCGTGGTCGTTATGTCTTAAAGACACACCCTCACTCTCCATTGGCTTCCAGACCCCCCTGGTGTCGGCATGGATTCTTCTCTGGATATTCTGTCCCAGATCTGACAACTGTATCCCTGTGCCAGGCTCTGCCCACGAGGCGCTTTGGGATGGTCACAGAAGTCACATTGAATGCCTGGGCAGTTCTAGGGGCCTCGGAGGGCACAGAGTTGTTACTAGGTAGAGCCTCTCTCAGGAGTGCTGGTTGGAAGACAGGAGAGTTCTGTGTGGACCGAGATTCCACAGAGGAAGCTTTAGTCTTCATGTCTGTTTCTGGGGCTTGCTGGATGGGTTCTCCCAGGCCACTGGCCATTTCAATCATAGAGTCACGTGTAGAGTCCGAGGACAGAGAGGCATTAGAGGACTGTGGATAGGGTAAAGTTGTAGCCCTCTTCAGGTTTAAATTACGTATGGTAAACTGGGCACCTGGACCCTCTTTGAATTGTATTGGCCAAAGCTTTCATTACTTGTTGCTCTTTAGGGACAAGTCATCTCTAAAGGCCTTTTCTCACAAATTGCAGCATTGGCTGGCTGGGGTCTTGTGCACATCTTTGTTCAGAGCTCTTCCCAGATAGTTTGGAAGATCCTTGTGTGGGGTCCTCCATGGTTGTAATATGTCTGGACCCTTTGATGAGACACTCTCTGGATGCTGACTGCTTTCATTTTCCTCAGCTGAGAGACATGAAGTCTTGTGATTAACTCCTGCCTGACCCAGGGCATGAGATAGCTGGACTTTTGGGGGCCACTGACCTTGGTGTTGTTTGAGTCTTTTTTTTTTTTGGAATCTTCTTCTGTCTGCTCCTGGATCTCAGGGCTAATGTAGTCCCCCTGGAGATGGACCACAGGCTCCTGGCCCTGGGAGCCCCAATTGTTGTAAGTCTGTTGATGAAATGCTTCCTGGGATTTTTGTAACGAGGGATGGCAAATCGCTCCTGCTTTTCTTGGTATTTCTTGATAAGGTGGTTCTCTAAGTGTTGAACACTCAGTGAGACAATAAATTCGGCTCTTGAAGGCGTAGTACGAGAAAACCTATACTTCTTGATTGGGGTTGAATCACATGGCAGCTTTGAGAGGAGGATGGTTCATGGGCCTTGGCTTGGATTCTAGTCTCTGATGGTTTTTGGGACCAGGAAAACGTTGCAGTGAAAGGCTGGGATTTGACCAAGTGTTGAAGCAAGGGTTTTGGGGAACAGAGCTGTGGAAGATCTTCAGTTTTCACATGTAATGGGCTGTAAATAGAGAGTCCATTAAACAAGATAGAGGGGGTATCTAGTGGCGACCCTGCCAAGCCGACTGGAGCAACTAGGGACTCACTGTGGAGACAGGGGAGACCCCAGTATAGCTGGATAGAGGTTTCCTTTACATTGTCGGCCAAGACCTTCTGGTGACCCAAACACTGCTCTTGTTTGCAGTCTCTGCTCCAGGAGGAGCGTGCAGTGTTAGTGGCCTCCTCGCTGCCAGAGGAATGCAGCATACAGCCGAAGGAAAGTTCTGATCTTCCTTTTGTTTCCCCCTTCCAAGCTTTTAGTTGGTCTCTTTTGCTAATTTGAACTTGTAGCATCTCCTGTACAACCAAGTTGATGAAAGAGGGCTCCCCAGCCTCTATCTGCCTCTCTGTGGGGCCTGTCCACAATGAGGGCTTGTGGGTGGTGAGAGAAAGCTCCTCTTGCAAGGACTCATCAAGGGAGGAGGTTGAGTGGCACAAGGTTCTGGAAGTTACCTGGTATCTGAAATGGCCCGAGATAGGCCTACTTGAGTATTCAAGGCCTGGGGTGGTTGATGTAGGCCTTCTGAATGGATCAAGGCCTGAGATGGTTTGCTGAAGGGAATTGCTGAAGGGAATGAGATCTGGGCTGGTTGAGGTAGGCCTGCTTAAGTGGTCTCGGTCTAGGCTGGTTGAAGTAGACCTACTAGAGTAATTAAGGCCTGGGCTGGTTGAGGTAGGCCTGTTTAAGTGGTCTAGGTCTAGGCTGGTTGAAGTAGACCTGCTATAGTAATTAAGGCCTGGGCTGGTTGAGGTAGGCCTGCTTAATCAGTCAAGGTCTACACTGGTTGAAGTAGACCTGCTAGAGTAATTAAGGCCTGGGCTGGTTGAGGTAGGCCTGCTTAAGCAGTCAAGGTCTATGCTGGTTGAAGTAGATGTGCTAGAGTAATTAAGGCCTAGGGTGGTTGAGGTAGGCCTGCTTACGTGGTCAAGGTCTAGGCTGGTTGAAGTAGACCTGCTAGAGTAATTAAGGCCTGGGCTGGTTGAGGTAGGCCTGCTTACGTGGCCAAGGTCAAGACTGGTTGAAGTAGACCTGCTAAAGTAATTAAGGCCTAGGGTGGTTGAGGTAGGCCTGATTAAGTGGTCAAGGCCTTGGGTGGTTGAGGTAGGCCTGCTTATATGATCAAGGTCTATGCTGTTTGAAGTAGACCTGCTAGAGTAGATAAGGCCTGGGGTCACTGAGGTAGGCCTTTTTGAAAGGTTAGTCCCAGGGGTGGTTGGCACGGGACGAGGCAAACCTGGCAGAGTGGGAACCTGTGAGGTTGCCAGTATTTTCCATCCAAAGTGAGGAGCTGCCATGCTGGGATCTGGCATGGGTGGAGGACTAACCACAGGATCCAGAGGGTGAGATGGGTGGGAAGGTGCCCGTTGTTGTGCGGCTGAATGGCGTCTTCCAGTCGTTAAGGTCTCTGGTGGCCAAGAAGCACTCACAGATGACTGTGACTCAGTTGGTAAGGAATTGAGCAGCACAGGAGACATGGGTTTGGAATCTTTGCACAACAGGTGTTCATTGCTAGGAGCATAGGAAGTCACTAGGGATGAATTGGTGGCCACAGACTCCCCTGTGGGCTGCCTAGGTGGCAGGTGGGCTTTGGCAGCGTCTGGTTTGCATGCTTCACCAGAGGCATCTTCTCCTAAGCGCCGGCAAATGTTGATGATATCGAGAAGCCTCTCTTGCATGCTGTAAAAGGCAGGAGATATGATTGCAGCCAGGAGCTCATGGGGCCAGGAAGTGGGGCAAGATGAGTAGGGAGGGACCCTCGCAGCCCATCACAACCACTGTTCCACACTTAGCTCTTTTTGAGACCTTGTTATCTTAAACTCCAGGGCTGTACTCATATCCCACCCATCCAGAGAGCCCCTATTCCAGGACAACCTTATGCCCTGTTCAGTCTTGATCACATAGCAGACAGTAGGAATAAGCCAGACAGAACTGGAGATGGCTCACCTGTGCAGAAGTGAACCCAGTACCTTGTCCTCCTTTGGTTTCTTCCTTGTGCTTCTGTAAGCTGGAAATGGAGATTGGGTTATCGTGGGCATAGGAGGGACCAGGTATCTTACCAGAGACTGAACTGTCCCTTCCGTAGAAATGAAAAGTTAAATAGGAGCTCTATTATCCATGAGCAAGGCCGGGTGCCCAAATGCATGGAGAGCAAGGCGTACGTTGGGCAAGACAATGCCATGAACCAGGCGCCTCCACTTCTAATGACCTCCATAGGCCTCCTTATCTCCCTGAGGAGGGGAAGGAAAGACCAGGGCTCTGAGAGAGGAAATTGTCTCAGAGAAGAGGCAAATCAGCAATTTACCTCCAAATCCAGGCAGCAGGGCGCCACTTCATCACATGGCACCACTTCCTGCCACACCATCCCTCCCCAGGCAGTACCCAGTCCTGGCTGTCCATTGCTTCATTCTGAGCACAGGACCTGGGAAATGTCTTCAATCTGGGTTCCTTCCCTGGAGCTGCCTCCTCAAGGGTCCTGCAACTCATTAGTGTTATCGCGCTATGAGGGGGAAGGCTAAAGTCACCTCTCCAGGGGAAGGAAGTAGCCTACCTTTCACAGTCCTGATTTTCTTCCTCACTTTTCTGTGCTCCCTGCACACCACCTGAGAGAGAGAGAGAGAGAGAGAGAGAGAGAGAGAGAGAGAGAGAGAGAGAGAGAGAGAGAGAGAGAGAGAGAGAGAGAGAGAGAGAGACAGCACCTGCAACTCCATTCACATATCTATAATATGGGCAAATGTGTTCTTTTTCTCTTGGAAAACTCAAATGGGGACTGTCTCTGTGAGGACCACCATGGATGTCAGTGTTGTTCTGCTCAGGGACCAGAGGCTCAGCTCTGAGGTAACAGCAGTCGCTTCCTGATGTCCTGGAGGTCATCGCCCCTTCATATCAGCTCAATCAACCCTATAAGCATGTATGTTAGAGGGGGACATAGAAATCATGGCTCAGGAGCCCCCAAGGTGCAGGTGAAGAGCAGAAGGTGGGAGAAGATGAGTTAGGAATTTAGGACCGTGAGGGGCTGGTCCACCTACTGAGACAGTGTGCCTGAACTAATGGGAGCACACCAATCCACCTGGCCTGGGACTGAATGAGCATATGATCAAACCAGACTCTCTGAATGTGGCGGCGAAAGTTGGCAGATGGAGAACCCACAAACAATGACACCAGGACCTATCTCTTCTGCATATATTAACTTTTTGAG